>CABFOQ010020425.1:5877-17503 GCA_900660455.1 Gephyroberyx darwinii
TCGCTCTCTCTTTTCTACCTAATATGGCTCTGCTGCTGCATGAGTCTCTCTGTCACGTGCACTGCAGCCCAGCAGCGAGGCCACACACACACACACACACACACACACACACACACACACACACACACACACACACACACACACACACACACACACACAAATATTCAAATTGATTTTATCAATAGTGAATGATGTAAAGGTTGTAAAGATTGTTTAATTATTAATGATTGCTACAGGAAATTGGTTAAAGCATGTCCATGTACAAAAAAGGTGTGTTTGTCTGAGTATGAGATTATTGCAGTGTTGAAATTCATCATCATGTAGCCATTCATCACCCAAAGTAACATTAAATGCACTGCAAATTACCAAACCTGGTTTTCAGTCAGGCATCGCCTAAGACAGCTACAGCCGGTTGGTGGGGTCCTTTTGCACAGGGGTGAAGAGGATTAGCAGGCAACATGCCGACTGTCAGTGTCAAAAGGGATCTTCTCTTCCAGGCTTTGGGCAAAACATACAGTAAGTCGTTTTTACTACATGTTCAAGCGATGGTAAAACTATTTGTTCCAGTGATAAATGTCCCTTTGACGCTGGAAAATAAACAGAGTACTCTCTAAACTCGTTAACATGCTAGTTAGCAACATAGCAGCTGTTCATGAATGGAGCGGCTACCGAGCTAGCTGTGTTATGGATTTGTTGAATGTTAAATAAATAGATGAATACGTTCATGTATTTCATGGCAGTACGACCTAAATACTAGATATTCCGTTAGTACTGCTGACTTTTGTGCTGTTGTTATCAAAACTGATCGTAGTGTACAACTTTATTGGAAATATTGTCAGCTCTATGCATTGGATTTCAACGTGATTGCATCATTTCCTGGCTCCTGTCATTTAAATCTGGATAGATTTCTGACCTGCAATGGGTAGTTGGTAACAGGTAGGTACAGTATATCTGACTTGTTTTAATGGTGGCTTTTTGCCTCTTTTAGCCGATGAAGAGTTTGATGAGCTGTGTTTTGAGTTTGGGCTGGAGCTGGATGAAATCGTAAGTAGCCTAAATGACTCCGCAAAGATGAACTTGAGTTTTTCCTATTGAGTGTCCTCATGATTACAGTTGGAAAATCCCTTGACAGTATACAGTCATTGATCCTACGGTCATGGAAAACATGGAAAAGGGCCTGGAAAATTTATGGAATTGCATATATTGCATATATACTTATTACACTTGAATTCTGCAATTGACACTTTACCTCAACTAGACTTTTATGAAACTTTTCACTTTATTCTTTTTTATTTATTAAAATGTTATTTTACATTGTTATTTTTATTCTCATGTTGCTGAGTGGAGAGTCAAAGTCAAAGCATTTCATTGCCAGCAACCGATACTGTGCATTTGATGAATACACTTTGAGCTTTGAATTTTGAAAATGGAATATGCATATAGTTTTGGAAATGTCATGGAAATTTGCTGCTATTCTTTTTTCGAACTAGAGAAATGATAATATGAAGCTTGGCTGCTTGTCGATCCACTTCCCTTTGAGGACTAAAAACCCAAATCAAATGTCTTGATAGTATCGGTCCTAAGTGGGACGATCAACTGTTACAACGTACTTTTGAAACAAAGACTCTGACAAATATTGGTAATGGAAATTGTGCTATATGTCATGGAATAGTCTTGGAAAAGTCATGGATTTTGATTAGCAAAAAGGTATAGGAACCCTGTACAGTGACCACTATGCACCCTTGAATCCCAGATCTGTGTTGATCACAGTCACCATGGAAAACAATCGCAAAAATAAGTATTGTGCGAGTACATTTAACCAGTGACCCCTCTGCTGTCGCTCCAAATCAGACCTCAGAGAAGGAGATAATCAGCCGTGAGCAAGGCGACTCCAAGGCATCAGGAGCATCTGATGTCATCCTGTACAAGATCGACGTGCCAGCTAACCGCTATGACCTGCTGTGTCTGGAGGGGCTCGTCCGGGGCCTTCAGGTCTTCAAGGACAAGTGAGTAGGACCCCGTATGTGAGCATGGGTGGACTATGTGATGAAGACTGAAAACCTTCTGCGCAGATGGTTTGCTAGTTTGAGACTAGGTAAAAGGTGACTTAAAGTGCGTGCCATGACAGACTAGTATTATACAGTGTAGACTCACAACATATAAGCAGCATTGGAACATTTTGTTGTGTTGTTTCAGAACAGAAAAAAGAAACTGCATGCTCCAATCCCCAATCTCCAAAATATTTGTTTGGTATGTTCCAATAGACGTATTCAGGAAGGGAAATTATTTCAAATCAAATTACTGCATTAACCACATTAAAACATTCTTGTGAGTGAAGGCATTGTTTTTGTTCCTGGTTGTATCAAAGAAAGCTTGCATCAACACAGGTTTCTTCTCCATATTGGGTTTGGTGCATGCAGAATTCCTCTAGTGTCACTGTACTTGATTGTATTTGTGATCCAGGATGGAGGCCCCTCGCTACAGGCGTGTCAGCCCAGCCAGTGGAGAGCCTCAGAGGCTGATCGTCACTAAGGAGGTGGGTGGAAACATGGACTTGGGGGTCAACTGAGAGATTTTCCTGGATACCAAATTGTGTATCATAAACTGAAGCTAGCTAGTTTCACAGTCTTGTCCATTGCTCAGAATTTGGTACCCAAATGGTGTATGTCTATAACTGAGTTCCTGATTGACGTGTCAGCCGTCCTGTGTGTGTCTGTGCAGACGGCGGCGGTGCGACCCCACGCTGTGGCAGCGGTGTTGAGGAACATCACATTCACACAGGAGCGATACGACAGCTTCATCGAGCTGCAGGAGAAACTCCACCAGAACATCTGCAGGTCAGATCAGCCGCTACATTAACCTCACTAGCTTACTTTGTTGAGTTTAATATAGTGTCTGCAAAGCTGGATCATCTCACCTTCAGAGTGTGAAATGAGTAGTGTAACAAATTACTATTTCAATTTTAGTCATATTATTAGTTACCAATCAAAAGGAAATAGTTTCTTTTGTTATCACCCCCTCTACATTTTTGATTGAAATTGAATTAACCAAAGACTTTATCCTACCTCAATCCCTCAATTAATTTTCTTAAGAATTAGAAGCTATCATCTTCTCAGTTACCACAGACTTGCACTGAGCTAGCTTAGATGAGAAATGTCAGAAAAGTATACTTTTCCTGGGTGGAAGTACACTATTTTGACGGTAGCATTGGTCCTGTTCATTCACACGATAGGTAACTGAGTGAACCTGATTTTTGAAGGTAAGAGAGGATGTAATGTCTAATTTTGGGAATGTAATGTAGTATAACAAATTCCTATCCTCACATAGTATTAAGTAATAATATAACTTTTGGAAATGCGTAACAAGTAAAGACCAGTGTAGAACCTTTCAGAGTAATGACAACATCGGGTTCCCAAATCATTTTGAAGAAAGTATTGCCTTCAATTGCTGAAGGTTTTTTGACTTGGACAGTTGAGTTTGTATAAACCTACAAGCTATCTTATTATGTTGCTATACCCTTTACAAATCAATTGTATGCAGAATAAAATGCTGTAGACTCAGAGGCCAAAAAAACTGGGTAGATTTTGTTCGGTTGGCCTACGCTAGGGCCTGAAAAACCAGTTCTTGTGACAATGGAATGAATGACTTAAGAGAAAAAGTATTGTGCCAGTTTGAAGTTCTTAGGCTGCTACTGATAGAGCAACTGTCATTGCTGCTGTTTTGAATTACTGACTTAATGTATCTGCAGGAAGCGCACCCTGGTGGCCATCGGGACCCACGACCTGGACACCATCTCAGGTCCTTTCACGTACACAGCCAAGCCCCCTGGAGACATCCGCTTCAAACCCCTCAACCAGACCAAAGAGTGCACCGCCACGCAACTCATGAGCCTCTACAAGGTGAACTGCAAGATGTTAACGGTTAATTGGTGCTATAGCTTGTGTTTTTGAGCGGCACTAAGCCAATGCTGTGGTTCTGCTCCATACAGACAGACAGCCACTTGAGACACTACCTTCACATTATTGAAGACAAGCCAGTGTACCCCGTCATCTACGACATCAACGGCGTTGTCCTGTCCATGCCTCCCATTATCAACGGTGAGTACTGTGGGTTTTATGTCTCCCTCCTCACCCCTCTTTCTCACCATTGATACAGTATTTGGCAAATTCATTCTGTCTGGTCATTTTTAACAAACACCTGTTTGTCTTCCAGGGGACCATTCAAAAATCTCACTAAAGACAAAGAACGTCTTCATTGAGTGCACAGCCACAGACTTAACCAAGGTACGACTAAGGCTGGGAACTAGAAGACTTTAAAAATAAGCGATTTTGGAGAAAGCATTGAATCACACACATAACGACAGATGTCAGGTGTTTTTTGTCCTCTCAATATGTATGAATATATACATTAGTGCAGTGGGCATTAATATGTACTGAAGAAAAACACAAAAAGACAATTTGGATAAAGCTTTGGCTGGTGTACACTTTTCAGTAGAGCTGGAGGCGAGTAGAAAGGGCTTTATCAGAAAGAAGGTATTGGTAGTGAGGCTGGTAACTTACAGTAATTGTAGGACAGGTGTTCCCAAATTATCACCGCCCTGAACCATCAGATCTGGGTTACACCTCCTAAATATCGGGATGTTCAGATATCGGTCCGATAATCCTCCAGCGTGCCCAGGGCCTAAGAGGAGAACAGAGAAATGTGAATTAAGGATGTAGCACGATGCCTCTGATCGCTGACATTGTTGAAAACTGACTTGAATGTGACCGTCTTCCCTCCAGGCTAAGACTGTACTGGACATGATGGTGACCATGTTCAGCGAGTACTGTTCACAGCAGTTCACGTGAGTCCAGTATACATCTATCTGTAGTCAGTGATTGAAATAGCGAATTGCATTTACTCTGTAAATGTTACTGTAAACCAGTAGAGTTTTTGTGTAGTTGTATATTTTGAAGTAACTTTACTTGTACGTTTTGACTGAAGTATTTTACTTTTTTATTATTTTAAATCACATCCATTACAGAGTACAAATGCTGTAGTCTCTCCTCCATTAGCTTTGCTGTGTAAGGCTGCCGTTGTGGTTGTATGAACCATTATGAGCATGGTGGTTTAGAATAGTTAAGTGCTCGTCTGTCTTTTTGTCTTCGGACAGCATGAAATATGGCCAACATTCGCTGACACCAAAGAACTATAACAATGCCAATCAATTCTTGAAAGACTTTCCATCTTCGTTGTGGCTGAGTACCCTGGTGTGAGGTTAACACTTTCTCTTTTCTCTCCCCCCCTCTCTCTCTACGTCCGTCAGGGTAGAGGAGGCTGAGGTGTTGTATCCAGATGGCAGGACCTGCGTATACCCGGTACTGTGTTCATTCCCACTCCAATCAGCTTGCACCCGTTCCTGTTTAGTTCACTGTCACATAAATTCTTCCTACATTCCCCCTAAGCATCTGCTGTTGTTTCCCTGTTTGCGCTGACTGTAGGAGCTGGCGTACAGGAAGGAGAAGCTGTCCGGTGACTTCATCAACCGCAAAGTCGGCATCAGGTGAGCAATTTGAGCCTACTCTGTGACGACAATTAAAACACTGTACGAAATGTACCTTTGCTATTGCCTGCTGGTCTGATCTAGTATCACTGGTCTGATCAAGTATCATAATAGGTTTTTCTTTTTCTTAGTTATCTTTTGTTTATCCAGGGAAGAGCTGATGGAGCACACATGGAGCTCTTTTTCTGCAACACCCTGCTTCACACTCCTACACTTTCACACCTTGGGTCGTGAATGGGGTAGTAATCAGGAATACTAACTTGGCACTCAAACTACACTAGAGAAATTGAATACACTTGATAAGGCATTTTTGCATGCCTAGACACTTTATTTACAAATGTGTGGCCTCCTGTAGACGTGTTGATGCGACTATGTGAACATTTTACAACTGTGTATATAAGCTATAAATGTACATATTTTTAAAAATGTATTTTCATACTGCATGTATTTATTGTTGGTATATTTGTAATCATTTTCTCTTGTATGCTCTACTACTGTTATTTTGCTTGCACACCCTCATACATGCTGTATTTCATATGCTTTCATACTTTTCAATCATATGTTTCTACTTAACATGTTCTAGTGTTGTATTTGCATTGTTTACTACCCCCGTTTGCATTATTATATATATTCTATGTTTCTATGCTGTATCCTATTACTATTTACTGCAACAACCCCATTTCTACACAGGGATCATTAGTGTAATCTCAGATTTATATCAGTAAGTTTGACCCCGGTGTCATTCAACACCACAATCCTGGCTAGCTGTGTTAGTGCCGTGCTTTACCACTTGCTGCACATAACCAAGCAAATAGTGCTGTCTCACCCTTTGGTTTCTTTTGTCTGAACCATAGTGGAGCAATTTACTTTGGACAGAGTTTTGGTAACTTGTCATCCCACCAAGTTAGAGATTTTGGCCACGGCAAGGAGTCCAAACAAACCCGGTTCCAGTCCCTGTAGCTTTAGTTAAGCATGATGGACTTGTTGGTGCAATTTTCTGTAATTTGGTGTTCATACCAGTCAAGAACACATGTAGAAACAGCTCCAGCTCCAGACTGCAGCTTGACTTCATTTTGTTAAGCTAGGCTTTCCAAGCATGAGGAACTGCAGGCTCTCAAATGTCAACATCTGTTTCCTTATACCGATAAACCCTTGCATTTTGGGGCCACATCACTTGGTAGAGAACTGAGACCCGTGTTTTCAGCTGTCTCTGTCCGGTTATTTGGTGCCACCTGAGTTGGAATGATGTTGTTCTCACCTGGCCAAAAGAACCAAACTAAAGGAGTAAACACTTCTTTGTGTGAACACTTCCTAGGAAACATTATATATCAAGCCTGTTGATGAATGGTTGTCTCCTTGTTCCTCCCCCCTCAGTGAGTCAACTGAGCGCATCGCCCAGCTGCTGACCAGGATGTGCCTGCGCTCTAAGGCCACGGGCGTCGGTGACGAGATCGAGGTGGAGATCCCACCCATGCGCTCTGATGTCATCCACGCCTGTGATATCATGGAGGATGCCGCCATGGCCTATGGTTTCAACAACATCACCCGCACCACGCCACGCACCTACACCATAGCCAGCCAGGTACCTGGATTTCCTTCGGTGTGTGTGAAATGCGTCTGCCCGAATACCACTGCGCCTCATCAAAAAACGGTGTGTTCTTGTATATTTGCTTTATATGTTCCTAGTTCCCGCTGAATAAGCTGACAGAGCTGTTGAGACAAGACCTGGCCGCTGCTGGATTCACAGAGGCCCTGAACTTCGCCCTGGTAAGTAAGAGACACAAACACATTCTCTTTTTGTCTCTGAAGTGCTTCCAGTAATTTGTCCCTCCTCTCTTCCTGTAGTGTTCTCAAGAGGATATAGCAGAAAAGCTGGGGAAGAAGATCTCTGAAACCCGGGCTGCTCACATCTCCAACCCGAAGACCGCTGAGTTCCAGGTAACTTGGTGTATACCCACAAGTAAAACTCTCTATGTAGTGTTTAATTATATTAGATGTACAGTGCTGTGCAAAAGTCAGAGACCACCCTTTTGCTACACAAAAGCCTCCACAACGAAACATAATATCAAATTCTTCAGTATTTAGTGTGTCCACCCTTTGCCTTCATTCCAGCTTCCATTCTTGCTTTGAGTTTTTCAAAGAATTCTGCAGGGATATTTTTCCACGCTTCTTGTAAACAAACCAAACCAAAGTTCAGTCTTGGGAGTTGGTTGCATTTTCTGCTTCTCACGATCCAAGTAACTCTAAACACATTCATTGATGTTGAGGTCTGGACTCTGGGGTGGCCAGTCCATTGTTCTTCTTTGTTTGATAAGTACGTCTTGATCTTCTTAGCAGTGTCTCGTTGTCTTGCTATAGAATGAATTTGTTCCCAATCAAACGTTGTTGTTGTTGTTATACACCCCCAAACTTGCACTGATCCTCCACCATGCTTGACTGATGGTTCCCAGAGTCTTTAATTGCTTTGGCGGCATGCATACTGCCTTCTGTTACTTCCAAAAACCTCAGATTTAGACTCATCAGTCCATAAAACCTTACTCCACGTCTCAGGTGTCCAGTTTCGGTGTTCTAGTGCAATTTTTCTTCTGTTTCCTTTTCTTAGTAGCAGCTTTTTGATCGCTCCACATCCCCTCAGACCCATAGCATTGAGTTGTCTTCTCACAGTGGAAGGACTGTCAGAAATACCTTCTTTTTCCCCCCTATCTCTCAAAGATGAAAGCTTTAAGTATCGTCTACCTGACAGTTTTGGTGATCTACAAGGTCTTGAAGGTTGTTAGGAGTCCCGTTTTCTCTCTATTTTTATATTCCTTTTTTTTTAACTCCAGTTTTGACTTTCACCTTCCTTATGCAAGTGAATTATCTTTTATCTATATCTAATCTAATTTGTTTGACCCCAAAAAATAAACATTCTGCACTGAATGGCCATTTGACTGGAAATTTAATGAACGAAAGGGTGGTCTCTGACTTTTGCACAGCACTGTAGATGATTTAAAGCTGTGCAGTGAACCCTGGAACAGTTGGAAACTAGAAAATAGCTGTTTAGTGGTTTCAGTGGTCCTACCCTCTTATTGCATTTCTAAAGCAAACAGTCGTCCTCCAGCCTTAAAGGAATAGTTCACCCCAAAATGAAAAGTCATTTACCACTCATTCGCATGTCACCAAACACAGTGATGAAGAAAAATCTTAAAACAAATCAAACATTGCCAACAAGTAAGATTATCTCACATCGTCAACAGCTTTTTTTTTTTTAAGGAAAGGGGGGGGGGAAAGACCAAATTACTTTATAAGATGGACATTTTGCAGTTTGCAACTTCTGCTTTAAATGGGGTTCCCATTCAATCATGGTCAATCACAATCATAACTTCCATAGGAGGGCGCTCTCTGCCTCTCTGACTGACTGTGGTCATGTTTCCAACATCACTACCGTTGTTCTCCACCAGGTGGCGCGCACCACCCTGCTGCCAGGCCTGCTGAAAACCGTAGCAGCCAACAGGAAGATGCCCCTTCCCCTGAAACTGTTTGAGATATCCGACGTAGTGCTGAAGGACGAGACCAAAGGTGTGTGACCCGAGGAAATCTATTTGACTTATCACATACAGACAGTGGCCAACTCACCCTTTTAAACTAGCGTTCGACCCACATGGGTTTTTGAAGCCCGATTCCAATAGCGATGTATTTGGATTGAAGCTGCCAATAGCCAATATTTTGTGTCTATATTCAATATTTTTTTAACTTTTTTTAAATCCAACCATTTCCATGCCAGGAAATTTCCAAAAAATACAAATATTTGATGTTAAGGCCAATATCGGCCCGATTTTAATAGCAAACCAATATATCTGTATAACCCTATTCCCAATTTCCCTAACCCCCCCCCCCTCCACCACCCAGACGTAGGGGCCAGGAACAGCCGGCGTCTCTCAGCTGTCTACTACAACAAGAGTCCGGGCTTCGAGGTGATCCATGGCCTGCTGGACCGAACCATGCAACTGCTGGAGGTGAAGCCGGCCCGGGGAGAGGGCTACCACATCCAGGCCGCAGATGGTGAGACCCCCCGGGTGGGGCAATGGGGGTGTGGAACCAACAATCAGGGGTATGGGACAGTAGTACTTCAGTGCTGCGTTCATTGGCAATACCTTCTAAGGGTGGATTTATACAGGAAAACAAAAAATCCCAGAGCCCTCTGTGACTCAGATGATGTTTATTTCTTCTCTAAGCTGACGAAGAACAAAAAACAAACCAGGGTACGTGGGGGTAAAAGGCAGATTTTGTTGTGGTTATGTAAATCCAGCCGATGACGAGGATTGACTGTGCAGCGTCGGACGTATTACTCAAAAATGTAATGAATTATTCATTTCGAAAGTAATGTTATTACTTATTCAGGGTGCCAACTGGTCATGGAAATTCAGGCATATGTACTAAAAACTATGGCGTTTAGAGACGTGTATTCCAGACAGGGAAAAGTCAGGGAATTTGATAGTTTCTCTGGGGATGTCAGGGAATATCAGGGAATTTTACAAACGGGTCACTTTGTAGGACTACAGCAGAATGTGTTTTCCATCTTCCACACATTCATTGCGTTAGATGGTGGTTTTCAGCCCAACTATAGTGGGAACCAGACTGTTTAAAAAAACAAAACAAACAAGGCTGGAAGAACATTTGTAGCACATGGGAGCGCTCTGCTGTAGTTCTGGAAAGTCATTGAAAAGTCCTGGAAATTTCCATCAGGGTGGTAACCCTGTTTATTACTCTCTAATACAACTAACAAAAAATTGGTGAATGCATCTTCTTGCCTTCAGAAACCGTGATAACCTAGTTCCCTCTCCTGTGAATGATCAGGAAACCAAACAGCGTTGATGTCCAGTGTTCATTCTATTGCTTGATGAGCCAAAGTAGTGGGAATACTTCCCCCCCCGGTGAAAGTAAACTCATCCAAGCGTAGTGAGAGAGGAACTCCTTATGAGGAAGACCAATCAGGGGATGGTCATGGGATAAAATTTAACTTCAATCTGATATTTATAGAGAGGGAAAACAAAAGTGTTTTGATTTCTAATTTTTATTACTGAGATTAAAATGGTAACATTGTACTAGCCCCATGACGTCATTACTTAAAGAGAGCCAATAAGGAGTCCTGTCAGCACCCGAGGGCCAGACCTCGCCCCAGGCCACTCGACTCGTATGATGAAATGTATCTGAGTTGGAGTGCAGATCCACTTAGTTTTCTCTCTCAAGTCATTGTGAATGAGATGGCCAGGTCAGTGGTCTTGCATCAGCACTCAAAAGCTTTTCTGTAAGAGGCTGCTACACCCAGCGCTGATGGGCTGAGCACATCCAGCCTGTAAACTGTCCACCACAAATGACGACTATTCTTCACAGTAGAATTACATTAACCAGTGTAGACATATGACCTCACACGTGGAAATACCGCACGTGATTGGTTTTCATGTCCTGCTGTTAGATGACAGTAATTCGACTCTGTTAGGCTCCATCTTCCTGATGAGGCCGACCCATTGCTTTGAGATCAGCAACCAGGAGGGTTGGGCTTGAGGTACATGAGGACTGCACAAGCCAATTTGTATGCATGTTGGCTTTCATTTCTCCAAAGTAGCTCTCCTAAATCATTTGGGTTTTAGATTCCTCGCCCTCTCCTTCCTCTCTCCATCCTGTCTACCCCCCCATATCCCCTTGGCTCGCTCGCTCCAAGGTCACACCACAAGATATCTATGTGGCTCTGCTGGCCCATTCAGACAGCAGGCTAATCAATGGGCTCGAGTATCACTAAACGCGAGGGGAAAGGGAAGACGCTGGAGGGAGATGAGAAGAAAGGCAAGGGGAGAGGAGTGACGGGAGGCTGCGACCGGTAGTGAAGCGAGGGATGGAGGGGTAAGCCAGGAAGGGTAAGGGAGCGTGTAATGTCTGCAGTGTGGGAGCGTGCACGGGAGGCACGTCACCCACTGCAGTGCTGTGCAGAGACACAGACTGGCACATATAAACACCCACCCACGGGTGCTTAGACCATCCATCTGACACACACACACGGTTCCCGTCACGCTATTTTTTTTTCCCACTCTTCATGCACCATTAACC
>CABFOQ010020436.1:3190-15032 GCA_900660455.1 Gephyroberyx darwinii
CTATTGCATTGATTGCACCTGGGAGGGAGCAAGAGAGAGAGAGAGAGAGAGAGAGAGAGAGAGAGAGAGAGTGAGAGAGCAGTCATATTCATCGTTATTCTCTGTGTGCCCAGGCGTCTAGCTGGGAATAGAGGGACCCATCAGAGTGCGACCCTGTCACAGCATTACAGCTAAATCAATGCCACTAGAGAGGGAACTGCTGTTTGCTCCCATAAACCAGACTAGGACTTCAGCTCAACACAGGCCAATAGCATCGACTCAGGAAGGAGATGGACAGAGATGATGTGTGCCTGTTAACAATCCCTGTCAATACTATGGATGGTTCGGGTGAAAAAGCAGATGAACCGAAACCTGCTGCAGCAGGTTTTATATTTTGTGTCACAAATTTCAATTGTCATCCATGCAGAAAAACTGGAAAGGCTAAATAATTCACAAATTGCACATGCAGGGTTTTTCTTGTTTTACAGTGTAAAGCATAAGTCACACAGAGCCATCCTCTATACCCAGGGTCTTTTCTTCTCCATGCTTATCCCAATTAAAGCATTTACAGAGGCAAAAGGACAATCCGCTGAATTAATATTGACAGACCTATGCAGCGTGTGAGGGATTAAAGAAGTAAACCAGGGAGACCGTTAATTATTGTCTAAATCAATTAACCACATCATCATTATTAATATTTAAAATATTCATTCCTGCTGGAGACTCAAGGTAAGCTGTGGTAAATGGCTTAATCCGGGAATTACTACAGTAGTGATACACAGTGATATCTCAGAACACACACACACACATCTAAGAAGATTTTAGTCCAATTGTTTTTTGTTTACTGCTGTTTGGAGTTGGACTCATGATTGGACATGATACATTTGAGTGTGGCAACTAGTTTAGTGCTTTCCCTGATCCAAGGGCACTGGCATGTTTGAGAGAGCTGGGCTGATTGTAGCCAGAGGGAGTATGTCTGACATCCAATCTACAGTTCATTAAAGAGCAATCCCTTGGAACATGCTGTGTATGCAGACACACACACACACACACACATGCACCCATTGCCATCACAAATATGCACTCAGCCATCTACATTTGCCATGTGCCCTCACTGGCCTGTAGTCCTGCAGGTAGTTACAGAGAACGAGGGAAAGCCCCTCTCCTCTCTCACCCCACCACAGCTCAGAGGGAAGGACATCTTATCTCACCATGGCAGAGAGAGGGAGAATTAGAATGAGAGAAAGATGGATGAGAGAGGGTAATGAGAGCAGGGTTTTGCAGGAGAAGGACGTGAGGGATTGAGAGAGAGAGTGAGCAAGAGAGAGAGAGAGAGAGAGAGGGAGAATATTTAATCAAACTGATTTCCATAACTTTCATCCTCCAAAGAAACAGTCTTTTTAGCCTCGCTGATTAGAGAGGAGTTGTTTTATCTAGATTCCAGAAACACATTACCATCTGATTTACCACATTCTTCTGCAACAACACATCTCATAAGAGCTAAGACAGTGCTGTTGGATGAGAGAGCCTCTACCAAACCACGGCAGTATGAAAATACCTTCCATCTTCCACACATTTGTGCATCAATTTATTGCTATCAGTACAATAAAAGTAATGTTTTTGCCCTTTTAAACACATTTGTGTGCAAGGGAGAGAGAATTGGTTTTATTCATCATGAGCCATCGAGTCAGTGCGCCCAATACTATGAAGTCACTCCAGCATGGTCTCCTAGCAACTGTTGTCAGGGGCAACCCACATTCTCTGCAGACGACACATTGAGCTTTGCAGCAATGGTAGGCTAGTTGTAACTGTGCATTTGTGTGTGAGGAAGGGAGAGAGAGGGAGAGGGAGAGAGCGAGAGAACAGAGAGAGCGAGAGAGAGAGCAGGGTTGAGCATTGACAGCACTTCAATTACATTGTGCATTGTCCTTACACCATGCCCTCTCCCTATTCCAAACCCAGATTCATCATCTCCCATCATGTGTCATTAAACCATGGCCTATGAAAAGCTCATTTCTATGCATGGACCACTTGCTTTGCATGTGTAGCATAATGATTGTGTGTTCAGACAAAGACACCCACACAAATTTGACCGACCTGTGTATTTCTGACACATACACTCAGGCTCATGCCTGATGCACGCCCAAACTCTCACAAACCCTTGAACTAATGCACAATCCTGAGGCATCTCCCAGACACATTCACACACTGCCCTCTACTGCTAAACCTCAAACAAACCATGCATGTTTTCCTTTCTTCAAGCTGAATATGATCTCCTTAGGACAACGTACAAGGAATACATATTATACCTGCAGTAAAAACAATTAATATTTATGTACCGTTTCTGTTTTGCCTGTGTCTATCTAATCTTTCATTCCTCATGAATAGATATATAAAGATGCATACAGGGCCTATGCTCTAATAGAAGAGGAAATGAAAACACTGTGTTAAAGCTGCTCTCTCCATATTGATAAGATGTGGCTGCCCATCACTGACTGGCATATTAATTCAGAAAGAATAATTCCATTGTTTATTAATCAAATTCAACCGTCTACTGTCTTGCATCCTTGATCGCACTATAATTTGATTCTTAGCAGTCCTTGGCACTAACATGAAGAAGAAGCTTATGAAATGTATCCGCTAACACGCCATGACGATACTGATATGATTTTGTGGAATGAGATTACTCTTCTGTCTCTTGATGTGAAGATGATGATATGAAGATGAATTTGACAAAATGGAAGGCTGAAAATATTATTTGTATTTCTGTTGATGGCTTCCAATATATGACTATGCGATATACAAACAGCATGGCAGGGAATGTGTATTGGCACAACCACTACTGTGATATCTGCAGGGCTATTTATAAGACAATGTAAACATGCAATAGTTAACCTAAGTCATATATAGAGGTATTACATTTCATCTTTTAACATCAGGGTGGTCTACAAGATATTGTTACTATAGCTCTTGGTGGTTTTGTTATTGTGTTTATCAGTTCAAAGGTCAATTTTCAATTTTGTACAACTGTGTAAATTGAAGAGAGATAGGAGAAAACATAGCATGCGTTGGGATTCAATTCTGTGTGTGCACATGGCATGGATGCTAACTGGTCGCCAGGAAAGGTTTCGATAGTTTTTATGAGTGTTTCGAACATAGAAGAACAAAGAGAAGGGTACAAAAGTTAGGAAAGGAAATAACTCTAGTCACTAGTGGTAAACTAGTCATTTTGTGCAGAAACAGCGCTTTCTATTCCTAAAACCTGAATGGAGACATCTTTGTCTGCAAAGAACACATAATTGTTTTATGGAGTAAACTTCTGTTCTTTTGAAATGCTTCTGCTGCTGCTGCTGTTGCAAGTAACATTTTCACTTTTTTGTAGCTACTGTACAGTGTAGTCACAAGTCAAACGTCATGGTTAGGGACAGGAGATGGAACCACATAGGACGTATAGGCCAGGGAGACAGACATGAGTGGCTGCTCCAGTCAGCGTCCTTCCCTCTCCATCTGTCCATATAAAATTACCCACCCATATAAAAAATTACAAGGCTCTGGATCAGGGACTGTCAGATAGATTGAGAAAGGTTTTACTGGCAGCAGAAGCAGCCTGGAGGTTAGAGAAGCAGGTTGCCAAGTTTGAATCCTGGACTGACCTGATAAATCTGGGAAGATGAATGGGAAACGCTCTCTCCTCCTGCATCGACTGCTGCTGAGGTGCCCTTGCCCTTGCTCAAGGCACTTAACCCTTAATGGCTCAAGTGGAGCTGCTCAGTGGCCAACAGTAGAAGACTGTGGTTGTTCTGGGTAGCTTCCCAGTGCATAACTCTGTCTAACAGAGTGTGAAGCATGGTATTGCTGAAAAAGCTGTATAAATAAAGGTCAAATAAAATGTCAGCAACGGGAAAAGAGAAAAGTGAAAAAAAAAAAATGCAAAACTAAACATGTACCTGTAGAAAATCAGCAGTACTTTCTCTCAGTGGCTCAAAAGCACTGAGAATGGGATTAATCAAAAATATTGGGATTCATGGAGATTGGTGCGTATGCGTGTCTTCAGTAATTCCCTTGATGTATTTTGAACAAATAACGACAGAATAATTTTAAATGAGAGCTTGTAAAAATGGATTTATAAGCTTAGATGTGATGTGGTTAGGAGGCAATACTTGTGTTGGCTGCTGGCTGGTGTGTGTCTTCTGGGTAATATGTTATGCATTACAGAGGGGATTAGTGTGGCTAAGGCTTTGTAATGCCAAAAATCAGCAGCTCTGATATCAGTCATCAATCAGAGTCAAATCAGCCTGTCAGCCTATTAGCAACACACAGCCACAATAGCTGCCCTGGGACAACACACACACACACAACACACAGACTTCATTCATTAGTAACAATCGTGAAATGCTTATAGCTTGTGTGTGTGTGTGTGTGTGTGTGTGTGTGTGTGTGTATGTGTGTGTATACAAATGTGAACTCATGCACTCATGGGGAGATGCCCTTTCCAGTAACATGCTGAGGGGAAGCATCCACTGTTGACCTTCCTGCTCCCTGCTGCTGCCACCCTGCCACCACATAATCTCTCTCTCTCACACACACACACACACACACACACACACTTCCCTGCCACCTCTATAGACACTGTAAGAGAAGAGGAAAGTTTTTGATTTGGACATTATTCAATATCCTTCATCCCCCTCTAGAGGCCAACTAGGGAAACGCAGAGGAAAATGTGCTATAATGAAGCTTTTTCCTCCTCTTGCTGTGTCCTTCTCTTTCATCATCTTCCTTCAGTGTTGTGTTGTGAGTTATCTGTAAGATCAGCATGAAGGTAATTTCCCTCCCGCTTCTTCCAAATCCCTGTGTATAATCAGTGGCCCTGACAAGTTGGAAAATGTGGATTTCATTTCATACCATGAAAAATTCTGGAAGCTAAAATATCTGATTGACATTAAGACTGTTAAAACTGTTACAATTTTGTGAGAAAAAGTCAGGATAATCCATAACTTTAACACCTTGAACATAATGCAGTACACTGTGGACTTATATTTTATTTTGACTCTTTATATAAAGATTCACTATACTGGGCCATTCTTCAATAAACTGGTGTACATTGAAGGTAGGACAGAGAAAAGGACTTTTCAAAAGGCTGTCAGCTGTTGCTAGGACAACCAAGGTGAAGCACTCTTGTCTGTCGGAGAGAGACCCTACAGAAAAGAGCTGCAGTGTAAACATTGAGATGTGGACTGGACTGGATGCAGCACTGACTCAGACACACACCTAGTCTCTTTGTTAGTGGATGGTCCATGAGCTTGAAAGCTTCTACGTGTAGCATTTTTAAACATCGAAATATCATTGTCCAATTAGTAGTAACACCTTGGTATAAAATAACCCCATGGCTGATTTGTAGTCTCTACCTCGAGCTGGTGGCATTGTTAATGCCAGTGTTTCTCAAAACGAAGGCCATATTTCTCTTTCTTTCCTTTTTTTTCTGTCGCAAAGAGGTTGTTGTCACTTCACATGCATACATTTTCTCCTTTGCTTTACTGATGAGGATAAATGTGTTGGAGGTGGTTCTTCCACAGGCCTTTCAGTTGTCCATCTGCCACTGCTACAGACTCTGAAAGCTTTTGCTGCCATGGCACATAATATAAAATGCAGTGTGGCTGGCAGAGGCTGCCAATCTTCTCTGTGAGCTTTACAGTAATTATACTCATTTCTCAAAATGAATGTGGTCATGATTGATTGGTGTTAAAATGCTACACACAACACCTACCAAGATATATGAGATGGATATAAAAGGAGAATCAGCAAAATATATTTCCAGACTGACAACTATGCACATGTTCACCACATAGGTTCACCACCACACCATTATGTGTGTGTGTGTTTATATGTGTGTGTGCACAATTCAAATTTAATTGGCAAGTCATTATTAGCATCTCTCAGCTAATCCTGATGGACAGGGGATAGGGAGGACCATTTAAACCCCTGGAGAGAAAGAGAGGGAGGTGAGTGGGTGGGGATGAGAAAACAAAGCACTTCCAAATGATGCTCACTTTCATCCCTAAATTTTCCTGACTCACTTGCACAGTTTCTCTCTCAAAGCTCACCCTTAGTTTAACAAGGGGATTGTATGGAAGGGTTGTACAATAAAGCTTGAATGCATGTGCATACCTGTTCACCGGTCAGACTGGCTGTGCCTGTTCTCCTGTAAGGGCTGTTAACAAGACAGCTCTTCACAATGACAAGGACCTGTTCACTGTTAACTCACTCCATATGGATGACAATCAGCCCCACTGGGACCTGTTTCAACCAGAGTGTGGAGGATCAGGAGCATGCACACGCACACACACACACACACACACACACACACACACGCAAGCATGTTCACACCCACACACACAAAGGAGGGAGAAAGCGAATTGGGAAGCAAATAGAGACTGGTCTTCTACTCAGACATCTGTTCGGTCCCAGAGACAGATGGTGAGCCAATCAGACTGCCTGGTGCCTCTGCTACTCTCCGCCTCTCCTGCCACCCTGCCACCCTGCCACCCCTCCCCTAAACCTGCAACCTGGCACAGAGGACAGGTGGCACTGCACAAATCACCACTACCCTTACAGTAAACTTACTACCTTCCTCTTCCACTGCAAGAGACAGATTGCACCTACCATACTCTGAGGCTTGCTTCAGATTCTACCATGACTGATTACACTAGAATACACTTAGCTTATTATGTTTAGATGCTTTGACTTTGAGCTGAAAACCCTCATCTATCTAGCCTGTTTATTTCCACAGCAGCGTGACCTTCTGAAGGGGCTGGCCGTCAGATAAATGTCAGATAAGGGGGCTTTGCTGCAGGCAATAAAAGTCTACTGAAGTAGGATGGTAATCTCTTGAAGCTGGTGCAGGAATTTCATCTGAACATTTAATTTTCTCTCCTTTGTCAAATCACTGGGTGACTGCACCATCTATAGGTCATGTGTATGTGTGCGGGTAGCGTGTGAATGTGGGAGTTTACGTGGGCATTCAGTAAAGAGAGAAACACGGCTCTTTCTTGTGCTGTTTGATCAGTGAAATGGCCAATGCGAGTGAATGCAGACACATTTCAGTGCATACTTGCACGCGCGCACGCACACACACACACACACACACACACACACAAACACAAATACAAATACACAAACATTGCACATAATTAGCCAGCCTCGTTTCATCTGAGTAATTTCCTCTGCAGATGTAGCCAAAAGAGAGATGGAGAGACCTAATAAACAGCAGGATGAAAGAAGAGAAAAAGAGCGAAGGAGACGTTGGCAGACTTTGATGAGCATCTGCCAGGGCACATGGGGGGTTACGTCCCGCTCGTTATTGGCTGATTCATTAGCTACTTCATCGTATCATCTCTGTGCGCCCAGCTCAGCTGATAACCTTGACGTCCACAGCCAGTCGGCCATGAGACACACAAAGAACACTAACACACACACACACACACAACACACACACAGCACACACTACACACAATGCATACACATTATGTATTGACACCTGAGACCTTCTCTCTCTCAGACACAAACACACAAATGATCACAGCTGAGTGAGCAGATTCTCTGGTGAAGTCAATTACAATCGAGGTGCCTTCACCTCTGCAGCTCATCAATAGTCCTTAAACAGGCTGCAGAGTAAACTCAACAACTCAGAGGATTTAATGGTGTGCTCTGGTCAACTGCACATCACGATAAAGCCACACACACACACCCCCCAGCCCTTATACATTTATGCATCTTGCTATACTCTCTTTCTCTCTCTGCAGAGAGTGAAATTCGAAGCAGCTGCTGAGTAGAAAAAAGCCACTATAACACTTGTAATCTGAACGACTCTACAAAGATTATAGCCAGATCCACCACAAACAGGACTTCCATAGGCTGCTCCTTCCAATCAATATAAAACCTGGAGCTGTGTCCATGACTTTATGGACACGAATGTTTTTACATTCAACCTTGTAACAACTGATAATGTAATAACATTGTAATAATTTCAAAATGTAAAAACAGATGTCCCTCTAGGTTGAAAATGTAATCAAACCTGTTATTAAATTGTTAATAAATTGCTGGATAGTATAGAAGTAGTAGTAACATCACATCACACCACTGATTATTACTTCATCAACCTATTTAAACTGACAATGTAATAATAATAATATTGGCTAATAATGTAATAACTTAGAACTAGAAAATGTAATAACATTACAAATATGTTACAAACCAGTTAACATAATAATGTTTTTACATGGTACAATGTTTTTACTATTCAGAGGGGCATTTCTATTACATTTTGACTAGTTATTGCATTATTTATAGTTATTATCAGTACCAAGGATACTTTCATTGTCTCTATAATGCCAATCTCCAATTTCAGTGTCAGAGGAGGAACAGTGATGATATAATCAAAAGACTAGCCATGTTCCTTAATCTTGATTGAATCGCTTAAAATCATAGGAATAACATGATGATTCTTCTTTACAGAAGATTTTCCCTTTATTTAGTAGAGTAGAGTTTTGATAATGATCTGTGTATGTTTTACTCTCTTACACTTTATACATTGTCAAATACTAAGACATGTTTCTTACATTTTTGCAGAAAGATTTTAAGTTATGATCTTAATGCTGTTCCTTGTACCTTTACAACAACTTTACAATGTCTTATCCCTTACACAGCCAATCAAGACCCAGCTTGATGGTAAGTATGCAGTATGCAGTTAGCCAATCATCACTCCTCCCCAAGTTTCCTCATAGTTAAGCTTCTTAGGATGGAAATTAGCTTACTATACTCAACAGGCTTGGTTCCTGGCTATCATAAGCCCTTCCAATCCACACTAAGCCATTAATAGTCAAATTTAGCTAATATTACACAGTGCAAACAATCCAACACATTGATTTACACCATTCATTTCATTGCCACATTTTGCACTGAGAGAGAATGAACGTGATGCACAGTGAAATTCTGTGTACAAGGTATGTGTTTTCTCTCCTGAAGTAAAAGCGTTACTTGCCCCCCTGCAGCAACTCACAGAGAGATCCATGGCTCTGGTTAGCTGACATCAGCAGTACCGACTCCCAACATCACTCAGGCATGACTGTTCTGCAGTCTGACTCTAGACTTCTGCCACAGCTTTAGGAATATGATGAAACTGGAAAATAATTCCTTTTTTCATTACATAAAAACAGCAATACTGCAGATAAGCAAAAAAAACAACAACAGCAATGTTATTCCAACTCACTTCACTTCATTCACTCCATCTAACCTACAAATTATTGCTTCTAGTGTGAAACAGTTCATGGATTCATACTCTGAGACAGATGCAAAAACAAAAGTAGGAATCATAGAATGAGAACAGAAAGTGGTAGAGAGCATTAATGAGAAATAACAAAAATCAAATGACATCTGTGCCTGTACTTCTAATTCCAACTAATCATACATAGGGGCTAGAAATCTATACAGGGTATAAATTGGTTCAGCGGGAGAGCCTGGAGATTGATTACTTTCAGTACTGGCAGTAATGTGAAGCTGTGTGTGTGTGTGTGTGTGCCCACGCCCATCGTTCTGTATGTCTATGTGCAAGTGTACATTGAGGGTACCAATTAAAATTGACATATGCAGTCATAGCATTTGACAGTGCTATTGAAATGACCCAGAAAATATTATGAGCTGTGAATTACTGCAACGCTCAACATCAATCATCGCCATCTATTGTGCTAGCACCTAATTGGCCAACTAGCTGTGCCAAAAGTGCATCACAGTTGCTTCTTACACAGACACAAACGCACACACACACAGGCACACACAATTTTACGAGCTTCTCTCCGGCTGCCATTGTTACAAGGCAGTAATCAATTATCTCAGTATGATGTCATTCTGCTCCAGGATAGTCTACCCCTCCCCCACATCGTTCAGCCCTCCTGCATCCATACAGTAGCTCCTCTTTGATTGGGTGCATCAGGAAAATTAAATTTACATCTTAACAAATTACAAATTCCAATTTGAAAACTACCCATTTTTTCATCTCATATACAGGAGTTCTTAGTTTTTTAAAGATAAGACTGCATGCACACACACATACACACACACAGCATCACGTCATAGAGCAATGATTTAATTAGCAGTGAATGAATCTTCTGTCTCGATCACACTGAGTCATCTGGTCTCCATCCTCAGTGACAGGATAATTGAATGAAGGAGAGTAATGAAGAGACATGGACGCCAACATGAAGGGCGATGTACGGTCTTTGAGATGGGGTCATCTCCCTCTCTCTATGTGGTCATAGGTTGTTAGGTTGCTTGCTGAGTGATATAAATAGACTTTCCATTATGGAGTTACCAACATGACTTAACACACAGTAAAGTGCAGGCCACGCACCCACATCATTCTAGATGTGGTAATTGGTTTGGGAGGTGTGCAATGATGTCACCTACCATACTTACACTTTTTCACACAGGAAACATCAGAGAAGACGTCATCTGAAGCCAAACACGCATGGTGCTATATCACTGAGGAACAGTGGGGTTGTATGCTGCCGTTCCCCCGCTGTAGCTGTATGTATGCAGAGCGGAGCCCTCTAGCAACATGATGATAATCCGCTTAGGTTCTCTGTGTGTCGAGATACTGACTTGCCCTGCATCCTCTAAGCTATGTTTACAGGGCCCAATGGACCAGACAGCAATGTGCATATTGATCAATTGCAAACTTGCACATGGAAAAAGACAACGACTCAAACAACAACTGTCAAAAAAGCTGAGCTGTAACAGAACATGCAGATAAACAGAGTTCCCATTCCTCTCGGCATCACATATTAAATAGCTTCTAATTATAGGCATAATTCCATGTGACTCTCACCAGGCTACACCAGCACCCGTTGAATTTATAACAAAACAAGGATTAGTTGCACCAAAAAATTAAACACATTGATTGGAGCCAGTGAGATCTTGGTGGCTTCAATCACTGCCGTAGATGGAGTTGTTTACCTTCCACACTTATTAGCAAAGTGCAGATTTAGAGCAACCCCCTACAGTATCCATTCATTTGTACTATGGTTTCATTGCCATTTAATTTTGTACTTCAGAGTGACACCCACGGTATCCATCTTGGAGATAGCTAAGAGGCAGGCACTCATGAGCATAGCGAATCAGCTCAGTGATGAGCATGGTAGCAGAGACTATAACTGCCCCAGTTCTGGTTTTATGTGGAAAGAAAAGCCACGACCAAGACCTTACACACATTAGTTTGAACAAAAAAGGAATGACATCATCGTGACCCCACTCAAGTAATTGTACAGGATCAAAATAGATGTTGTCACATCTCTGAGGCAAGTGGATGCTACTAACTCCTGTGTAAGTCTCTGATACAAATCATGATCTCTGTGATAAGTCAAGCTATAGCCTCCTCTGTTGAGGTCAAATGATTCTAACCGGCTTGTGATCCTATCTGTTCCAATATCAGATGACAACATGTCTCTGTGTGTCTAAGCTGGAGACAGGCTTGTTATCGATCTCCAGATCCTTAGCTAAAACAGAAGCCTTTCAGACCAGACAGCACATGGGCAGACAGAGAGAGACACTGCATCTGAGATCATCTCCAACTGCTAGGAAATCCCCTCAATGTTTTTTGTGAGCCTTGCAGTGCACATCTGATGATAAAAAGTACCACCTTGTTACATATCTAAAGGGTACCATGGCTGACAATGTAATCAGTGAAGATGCAGTGAATAAGACCCTTTCATCTACTCTCCTTCCAGTCATATTACTCTAATGACCCAACCCATTCATAACAATATGAGGATATTACCCATGACTCAATCATATTGAGCAGTGCCCCCCCGCC
>CABFOQ010020438.1:12059-27896 GCA_900660455.1 Gephyroberyx darwinii
CCAAGATTTTGTTATTGTTCAGTTGGGGGGCGTCGATTACTTTACTTCCCTACAACTCTACTTCACTGCACTTTTTCTTCCTATCGCTCCTGCTTTCGTTTTCTTGTCCTCCTTCTCAACCCTGCACTCCCCCTATCCTCATCTGACCTCTCTCTCACCTTCTCCCTACCCCTTTTCCCTGCTCCTTCTCTTCATCTCTCTCAACCTCGCCCATTATTCACCCCCTCCCCCATTTTTTCCTCTCATGCATCCCACGAAATGGAAATAGCAGCCCTTGTCTCCTCATGATGAAATCATCTGTCCCTCTTTTTTGTTTCATCTCTTTCTTAATCTCCTTTTCCCCAGTTCAGTTGAAATTCAGTTCTGTTCTGGACTACTTCTTATCTCCCCTCCCCTCCTTCCCTCTGTCTCTCCATGCGCCGGTCCCCTCCGCTGCACTACCTGTTCCCAATCCACTGTAGTCGCATCCCTGACCCCCCCTAAAGCCTTAAGTAAGCAAAACATCATTTCAGTCTTTCATCTCCTCTCTCTCTCCTTTTTTTTTAATTTGAGTGTAGCTGAGCGAGTAATGGATTGATCTCGCGTGTTCTAGTATACCAGGCGAGTCTCAAAGCTTCTCAGCACACCCATTAACCCCCATTGCCTCTTCTCCTGTCTGTGGGTCCTCTGAGAGATTCAGAGAGGCATCTGATAGCGTTTGATCATCTTCCTCCTTTCAGCGATGTGTGTGTTTGCATGTGTGTGTATGCGTTGACAGGATTAACAGATCCTATTGATCCCAAGTGCCCCACTCTTTTGGAGGTGGACAGATCTGCATGAGGCAATAATTACTCCTCTAATTGGCTGATCAGTTGCGTGGAAATATGCTGAGCCAACCTTTCACTGTCGCTGGCATGTGGTTTGACCCCAGATTTTCAGAGACGCTCGCGTGCCCGCTTTAATGTGAAAGAGCTGTGAAATTACTGTAGGAGGGAGCAATGATGACAAAGAGTGAAGTCTTTGTGGTTAACATTTACTCGTTCTGGCAATTCAAAGGATGTCCGCTCACACGCTGTTAGATTCATTAATGGACAGCTGGAACAGTTTGGGAATTTAAATCTCCAATCAGGACTGGGACTTATTATGGGAGATATTATGGAGGATGCATTGTTGTATAATGTTAGGATCTGCATCATTGTCAGGTGATTTTTTTTTTGCAAGAAGAGTGAGTTTTTTGCCTGAGAGCTGTTTTTGTTTTTAACCATTATCCACTGTGCACCATGTTCATAAGGGGTTAAATGCCTTGTTCAAGAGCATTTTGACTGTTAAGGGCACAATGTCAGCCATCCCTGCCCAGATTTTCCTAGCTGGCTTGACTTTTTGATCACAAGCCCACTTTTCATTTTAACCCATGCGGTTAAGAATGTTATGTAATGGCCATTATATACTGTATCTGAACTGAGCTGCTGGAGCGTCCCATTTTACCCACCCAGACGCTTCTATGCTGATGCGTGTGACGGTGACTGTGTAGTGATCCACAGTTATGAGCGAGTGTGTGTGTGTGTGTGTGTGTGTGTGTGTGTGGCCAGAGCCACTGAAGGCTCGTTTTGTGAGTAATCAATATCTGTTTCAAGCATGACGCCATTACTATAGGCAACCAAGCATCAAGTGGAGCAGTGGACAGGGATCATGAGGGGCACAGGCACATGCAGGGTTAGCTCTGTGTGTGTGTGTGTGTGTGTGTCAAGGTATGATCATCTGTGTCCTTGTACATGGGTGTGAGCACTAGTGTGTGAATTTTTGTGTGTGTGTGCGCGTGATTGAGTGAATGCCTTTCTGAATTATAGAGTGTGTTTGCTTTTTCACAGATCAGCAGAAGAGGTGATGCCACAGTCAATGTCACAGCCTTCATGCATAATTGCTCCACTTTATCATTGCCAAGGGCTGGGCAAAGCCACATCTGATTGCTTCCCCACTTTCTCCCCTTTCTCCTTCTCCCTCCATTTTTCTCTCCCTCCCCTTCACTCTCTTTCATTCTCATTAGACTCATTAACTTATCCTGCAGAGACAGATAGAGCGAGACAGAGAAAGTGAGAGCATATTGAGTAGTCTCAGAGAGAGTTGTGTTGTCTTTAGATAGAGAGATAGATAGATAGATAGATAGATAGATAGAAAACTAAGGATAGGATAAAACGAGAGATAGAATTGTAGAAATGCATACATATCTGCATGGCATGGTGTAAACCAAGAGCAGTTTCTTCAAACTAAATGAGGTATGACAGCATGTCTGTTACAGCAGACTTGGCATTGGTCTGTGTGTGTGTGTGTGTGTGTGTGTGTGTGTGTGTGTGTCCGTGCGTGTGTGAATTCACAGGTGCAACTGTGTGTATACGCATGTGCATACCTGCGTGCATGTGTGTAAATGTGTGAGTGCGAGTGATGGTGGTAAGACGACACTGAGCAGTAGAAAGCTACCCCATCTGTGGTGCAGACATGACACTATCCTGGTGAAGGAGAACTGAGAGGTCACTCTGTTTGTGACCGACACCCTGTCCGACACGAGTTAAAAATTAATTGGAAAATACATTTTGGAGAACACTGCACCTTTTCTTGGCTGACACCTTTTCTTGGTTTTCTGAGAGAGCAGGTTCACGTGGAGGACTTGAGATACTTTTTTCATCCAATATTTTGTTACTTGAGATATTACATTAAATAACGTCATAAGTCTCTTTTTCCTTCTGCTAATTTTCACTAGCATAGGTTGACATGTGTATGTGTGTGTGTGTGTGTGTGTGTGTGTGTGTGTGTGTGTGTGTGTGTGTGTGTGCGTGCGCGCGTGCACGTGCATATGTGTGTCAGCCTGACCCACTGCTGAAAGGCCGGCAGTGAGTGAAGTCAGAGTGTCTCATGGTTAAATGATGGACCCTGTTTGGGCCCTCAGAGGGCTTCGAAACACTAAGTAATTGGTTTTCCTGGCAGAATGGGGCCATGGCCATAGCTTAGGGCCAGTGTGAGCTACGCTGTAGCTCAGGTCTTGTCAGTGACACTAGCCTGATAAACCTGGAGTAGAGGCTCACTAAACCAGACACAGAAAACAGAGAAATATCCTGCACACACAGATTTCCTGTGAATCCTGTGAAACATTGACTACTATGTAGGTGCAGAGGAAGTCTGTGAATGCAGGCACCTCTTTAGTAATATTTTGGCCAAACAGCTTTCCTGGGGTCAAACGCACAAATTCAGTATAGGAGATCTGTGTGTGCAATTTTTCACCCTTCTAGAGAACTAATACTCCCTGTGCGGCACCAAACAGAAAAAGCACTGATCTGCGTTATCTACATTTACAGCACCTTTATCAAAACAAAAGGCAGTAAACAAACCAATAATCATGGTGTTCATATGAGCTTTGAGTAAGTAGGTTGTGTAATTAAATTTAAAGGCTGATGGTTAATCTAGGGTAGTTTACAGCCATACCATCACCTACACCCACGGTGAATGTTTTATTCTCCATTGGTCTTACAAGTATACAACAAAATCAGCTAGCTAAGCTATACATGTTTGGTTCATTTTGATGCTGTGAAATGATGTTTGGAAACCTTAAGTGCCAAAATTAAGGCTGAGACTATGTCCATACTCATCCGCAGCTGCTAACTGCATCATTTTGAGAAATCAGTATCAGTTAAAAACAGTTTCCAAAGCTGTTTTATGATTTTTTTTACAGCCATAACGTCATATTGTGAACATTTTTTGCTGATTTGGAATGGTGTGTTGTCCAGTGCCCTGGCTGACTGTGTGCGCTGCGTGCTACACCATTATATGACGTGTGTGCTGAGTTGAGTGTCACAAGTCTGTTCACTCAACTCACACACACACACACACACACACGCACACACACACCTTCTCAATCACTCACTGTGTCACCTTGCAATCGACGAAGTCTCTTTCTATCGTGCTCTATCAATCTCTCTCTGATAAACACACACACACACACACTCACACACACTGGTCTCTCAGCTGATAAATATCTCTTTTGTTTGCTGCTGTGTGTGTGTGTGTGTTTATTCTGTGTGTTTGTGAGCTGCTTGTGTGTAGCCGCAGTGGAATTGGCTGGTTGTTGGTGAGGCTTGGCTGGCCCCAGGCGCAGGAAAAGCTTTATATATATTGGCCTACATGCCACTGTCTCTTCGGGGAGACTGTCAGGAGCTAATTTTAAGACTGATAGAGAAGCTAGTTGTGGGAGAAAGATGTGGCAGTGACGGGGGAATACATGACTTTTTGTTTTTTAATGTCATCTTTTTTGTTTTTTTTCTTTTCATATGCACCCTGTCCTCCCATTATCTGTCCTTCTCTATTTCGGCCTAATGCATCCCTATCATTTACAGTGATATTAGAAAAAAGTAACTCACTCTGCATCTACCCTGCAAATATCCTTCACATGTGCTGCAACACCCTCTGTCAGCTATTCTTTCTCAAAGGTTGTAGACAGAGATGAATAGGCTTGGTGCAACGTAAAGCTCTAATCTCTAATCTCACTGCTTCTTGCCACTCCTTCCCTTTCATCGTGACAGCGCTTAAAAAGAAAAAAAAATGACTAGTGCAGCACATATGGAGTAAGCTGACGTCTTCTATTCTGTATAGTAATTGTAACATCCAACAATTAGTGGCATGTAATAAGAATAAATTCTACACTGTGAATATGAAAGATTGTAATGCTACCAGAGCATGTTATACATAAAGTTACATGCTACATAAAGTTTTGTTCATATTTTGAACTCAAAACAGACGTTCAGATCTAATGAAAGAAAAAAATGGCTTCATGTTTCTTTAATCTGGTTTGCACAACCCTCAGCACAAACCTCACCGGAAACCACAGGGTTCCTCTCAGCGGTGGAGCAGCAGTGCAGCAGTAGTGCAAAATGTGGGACTTATATATATATCTTTACTCCCTTTCTCCTCTGCCCCCTTTCCCAGTTCTCTGCTGTGTTTGTGTGCTTGGTTGTAATTGAGTCATTTTCTCCTCATTTGAGCGGTGTCTCCGGCAGGCAGCTGTATCAAGGTGACCTCCCGCTATTGTTTGGGCCTCCGTGTTTTGGTCTCGCTAGCTCCCCGACATAATCACTCCCTTTCAGGTAATGTAACGGGTCAGTTGTAGCAGTGAGATATCATTTCTGACCCTGGATGCGATTGCTCCTCGGTTGAAATGTCAGCGAAGAGGCAAGGAGATACGGCATGCAATGATGTAATGTTGCGGTGAACCCTTCCCTTCTCTTGCTAACTCTTTCTAATTTGGGGTGTTTTTGTTCAGCTTCTCCCTCCCCAAAGCAGCTTAAAGGGGAACCAGGGGCCATTGGGAGTTGGATCTCCTCTCCTCTCTCCTCTCCTCTCTGCTCTCCTCCCCCTCCTCTTGATTTTTGGAGCATGGCCGCTCAGAGGAATAATCTCTCTGCCTGTTTAGAGCACTAATCCCTCTGTCAATCCCTGCTTCTTATTAACTGCTGCATTAGTGCCGAGTAGCCAGTCTGGGCTGGCATGACCGTTATATTATTTTTCATGCTATTTAACCGTTATTTAACCACACAGGTCAGTTTTTCAATGACAGAAATCAAAATTTAGAACGGGCTGGACTGTACATGGATGGTTTTCAACTTTCCGCAACTGGACTGTGTCTTTTTATTGGGACAAGTATCTCTAAACTCTCCAAACAGCAGTGAATCCTTTCCCATACCTCCTTATTCTTAGGAATTGCAGTGCCTTACGTTTCGTAACTACAACTACGAACCTGATGTGAGAAGAGGCTGACAAAGGCTTGTAAGGAGGGCAGATCTTTACAATTAAGTCCTGTGAGATCCACGGGATAAAGAATGTCAATCACTGTTATCTCAAAGAGCTCGGAGCTCCAGTTGTGAAAACACTGACATGTTAATCCAGAGCTAGCACACAGCTGTAATTAGACAAGGTTTTGTTGCTGCCACACACACTGGTGTCGCTCAGTCATACATTTTGTGTTAGGGTTAGCCGTGGTATAATAGTCCCTACTGTGGATATCCACCACACAAACCAAGCAGGGCTAGGTTCAATTCCCTTTCTATTCAGCATTTTAAAACATTTTAAAACATTGAATTGACTCCAGCTCTGCTAAAAAGCTAGATCCCACTGAATAGTGAGGGGTGCATTTAATCACTGCACAAAACTGTATCTTGTTCAAGGCTTGACCTTCATGATTAATTGGTTGGTGGATAATTTGTATGCACAAAATGGTAGTCAGCGTTCTGTCTGCTCATCAGGGGGAATGACACAGCCGAACAGTCTCACAAGACATGACCCATAGCCGCCTGCTTTAAAAAGGGTTGCGCTCTGATCAGAAGAAAAAAACAACCTCTTCTGTGCTGGCTCAAAGCTGTTGGCTACAATTAGCTTTAGTAAAACAACCTTGTTTGGTCCAGGGTTAGGTTATACGGCACCTGGCTATTTGACCTTAGTTTTGACCTGGAAAGATAGTCATAGCTTCATGCTTTTAAAGGAGCTTCCAGGTCAGGAGTCATAGATAGCACAGATTTGGTAATTGTAATTTAATGATGTAATGGCAGGGCTGAGGATGCAGCACTAGAGTTATCGATGGCCACTCATGTCCACTGTGTGTCACTTCCTGCTGGCCAAACACACAACAGGCTAATGAGGAACTGTCACAGGACCTGTAGTGTTTGTGTGTGTGTGTGTGTGTGTGTGTGTGTGTGTGTGTGTGTGTGTGTGTGTGTGCACGTCTTTGATCTTGATGGAACATGATAGAGGGAAGATATCAGACAAAGCTGAGAGGAGAAGGCGGGGGGAGACAAAGTGGAGGACCTGCTCTAGAGGTGTCTGAAATGGTGGCACAAACAATCAGCTAGTTTCATAATAACAATTACAGTTCCTGATGAACACGGCATAGTCCATTATCATCATAATAATAGGGGTGCCCGAAATAGGAACCATTATTTGCGAATCTGAATTTAATTGTTTGCTTCAAATAGCTTGAAAGAGCGAGGGACAAAGACGGCTGTAGAGAACGGTATCTCGTCTCCAGATGAGGGAGAATTAGCGAGCAGTTAACCACTATGCCAAATCAGCTGCATTCAAACATCATCATTCAAACGCGTAGCTTCAGTGAATGTGGGGGGAAAAAAAGAGGTAGCTCATCACCAGGTGAGTAAGAGTAAGTGAGCAGTTAGGGGAGTGAGGGATGCGTTGTGAATGAAGCCGAGCCACGGGTGGTTGTTGGAGCCGTGTTACAGGCATTAAGGATGAGAGGCACTCTTCTCATTCCTTCACTCGCTCACTCATTCCTTGATGGGTTTTCTCTCTCTTTTTTGGGGGGGCTTGTGACTGATTTGGCTCATTAAGATTGGGAGAGGGAGAATTAATTATTGTCATTAAATGAAGCATGCTGCTCCCCTCTCTCAACCACTGCAGTGGCGGGGTAGTGAAGTGTGGATGACAAGTGAACAAGCAAGTGACGAAAGGAGGGGAGAACAGAGGAAGGGATGGAGGAAAGGATGGATGGATGGATGGAGGCACACAGGGAATTCAAGACCATGAGAGGAAGAGGAGCTAAGATAGATTGAGGCCTTCTGGATAAAAAGAAAGCAATAGAAATGGAGAGCGACCAGGAGGCAGACTGAATGGAGTCACAGAGAGTGTAAGATGGAGGGCCGGGGCAAAGGGAGCAACATGAGAAAGAGGGACAGAGAGAGAGAGAGAGAGAGAGAGGAGGGGTTTGAGCAGGATTTCTGTCTTTTGGCTGGGCTGCATGCTAATACGCTGGAACGTATTGTTCAGCTCAGGAAAAAAAAAAATATTATCCAGGTCAGATGGATGGAGAGGGGGAGGGAGGAACCGAGGAGAGAATGAGGGAGAAAGGGAGAGCGAAAAGAACGGAGAAAGCCATTGAGGTTGAGGTATTGAGAGCTAAGGATGAAAGGAGCAGAGAGAGAATGCAAGAGAAACAATATTGCCTTCATAATCGTCAGCATCACCACGGCTACAGTTTCTGCTCTGCTGCGTGTAGCTTACACACTGCGCTTGTAAGTTAAAACATCCAATTAAGTAAGACAAAAGGACCAACAAATTGGAGGAGATTTTTAGTTTGTGTTGGTTCTGGCTGGGTGTATTCTTGTTACCTGCAAAAAAATGCATACAGATATTTACTCAAGCAGTGTGCATCGACCAGCATGGCAATGCCTACAGCACTGCTCGTGTATGTGTGTGTGTGTGTGTGTTTAGACCTAATGTTATCGACTCTTGAGGAGGAAGCCTGCATGCGCTAAGCCCGAGGGCAAAGCCACTCAAGAACATCCCCTGCAATTCAAGTGACCTGCTTTCCTGACGCCGGCTCTTTCCCATTACCCAGAGTGGCATGTCATTTAGCTCCCGTCATTCATCTTTGCTTTTCCAGATGGGATAGGTGCTCTTGTGTTGCCGACACCTCTCTGTTTTTTATTTCGCTGGCACTGTCTGTTTTTTTTCTCTGTTTTTTGCTATTGCTGTCTGTCTGTCTGTCTGTCTTTCTCTCTCTGTCTTGCTTTATCTCTCTGCCTGTTTGTCTCTCTCTCTGCTCCCTTCTTCCATTGTATCAAGGGCTATTAATCATTTCTACAGGTTTTGGTGGTTGTGAGTTGTTTCCTCCCCCGATCTGACAAAACAAGCAGGAACATATTGCTCGGGGTGCACATATGTGGTCAGCTGCATGTGCCCCAGACATTGCATCTAGGAGAGAGCGATCACGTGAGGTCAAGGAGCTATTTTTACTTAGCAAACAGTTCTATTGAATGCCACAGTTAACATGACTCAGCTGACAAACATCCCTAAGCGATGAGCTCTGCCGCCCTTAAACTGTTTGTGCTTCATAGCCAACTGATGTTGACAGCCAAACATTCTGAAGGGGTTGATTTGGTTGAAACACTTGTTGTGACAGTAACTTTGGTCCCTGTTTTTCGCTCTGTTCAGCCTGAAACGTGGCTGAGTTAACATTTGGAGAATGGGGAAGGAAAACTGAAAAACTGCCTGGTTTAAATTGTGCTCAGTGGATGTCCAAGTGAATGGATGAAAGTAATGGCCAAAATGGTGTTCTTCCTACATCAAAATGAAAACCTGTCACTTTATGTTAAATCACATGCACCTCAAGTGGTGATTGATGATTCCTTATTATGATTCCTTGATTATTCCTTCAGCTTATGGATTGGATTTGTGTTCAAACTTTAGAAGATGTTCCATCTCTCTCTTTCTCTCTCTTTCTGTGTTAACATGGGTTGGGAATACAAGGAGCTTTCATGCAGAGGTGCAAGTGTTCATGGGGAAATACACGTATTAGGAGGCAGTTTCACTTCTTTTAACAATCCTACAACAAAAAGTTGTAGTCCTGCCACAAAAAGTAAAAGCTAGGCTGATTGAGTAGAATAGTAGGATAGTGTTCATATTTTAGGTTGTATAGATTTTTTGACAGCTAGATATACTCTGGAAGAAGGTAGAAAGGTCCTTTTGTTTACTTTAACATGCCAGTTTACTCCCAATAAGAGTTGAATGGAGGCGGCATGAAAAGCTTAGAAAATTTATGAAATGCATCACAGCTATGAAAAATAATGATCAATTTACAAAGAAAGGCTTTACATTTTGGAGTGTTATACGTCCTTTAAACACTCACTGTAGAAGACACATCAAAAGGATTTCCAGCCCATAAAATAGTAATAAATAGCAAAACATTAACATCTTATATTCTGTGTGATCATTTAAAATATGATATACTCAAGCCCATCTACCATGAGCCCTCTCATCCCTCATTTGTAGTCCTCTCAGCCTGTGTTCTGCACAGTCAATACTCCTGAACATCTAAGCTTGCAGGCAAAACTTACTTCAGACTTCAAACATCGACTCAGCATTGAACAGTGAAAGTCAATAGCTTTTTCTCACCTTCAGGCCCCCCCCTCTCCTCCCTTCTGTCTTTCAGTGGTTCTTTCTTTTCAGTTATTTTGAAAGGCAGCAGTTTTTACTCTGGCTTTTCTGTTTATACATCTGACTCACTGTACAGGAGTGCGGCTGTGCGCACAGTCTCCACAGGTGTCTCTTGAAGCAGCAAGAGGTAGAAATAGAGATGTAGAGGAAGAAAGAGAGAGAGAGAGAAAGAGAGAGAGAGAGAGAGAGAGAGAGGGGAAGAGCAAAAGCGAGGGAGAGAACCAGAGAGGGTGGTGAGCAGGAGAGAGGGGAGAGAAAGCAAACAGAGACAGAAAAGATCAAAAGAAAAGAAAGATAGTAGAGAGATGGAGGATATCTGTGGCGCTTTACGTGGTAAAGGGCTTTTTTATACTCATGCATGCCAAAGATGCGCTCAAAGAGGAGCGTATGCAAGGATGTATCAGCGGGAGAGCAAACACTCAGTTTTATATCGTCCTTTACCAACATCTGGAAGAGCGTCGGGGAATTGGTGGTGAATGCGAACGATTTCCTGTCCTCCGTCTGCTCTACAGTCTCTGTGCCCAAGTTGTCCATGTTCCTTTGGTAGTCTGAAGAGTCCTGATGTTCTGTTCCCTTGGTGGGTAGAGCGTCTATGATAGAGCTGGGCTTTTCTATGTAGCACAAGAAAATCATATGGTGTATTACATATATATATAAAAAAGAAGGACATATAGAATAGAAATGTGCTCATCAAATCCCAATCCATCCCCAAACACACACACACCCTCACACACACACACTTACTTACACATGCTTTACACCCTGCACACACCCATTCACATATCAACAACATCTCACCTGCCATCCCCACCCCCAGAAACACACAAACAACCCCCCCTCTCCCCACACACACACACACACATGCAAACACATACACACGCGTGTGCACACTCACTCCCGGGTTGGAACTTAATGGAGTGTGATCTGGTCTGACGTCTCCACGCCAGTCGGGCCCTCATCTGCATGCAGGCTGTATTCACCAGCATGCCACAGCCTGTAATAATAATAAATCCAGACTGAGGAATTGGCACACCTAATCTGACAGGCCTTTATGGATACTGCCCCGCACTGTATTATACTCCCCGACTCTCTCACATACTCTGCACGCCGCCGATTGTTAAAGACCGAAGATTAATGATTTGGAAGAACATTATTTCTCTCTGAGATTGTATATATCATCTATGACGTGCAGATCACACGGTGATCAGGGGAAGGCGGGATGTGAAAGTAAAAAAAAAAAAAAAAAAAAAAAAAAGGGGAAAAATGAGATGGAGGAAACAAATGAAACTGAACATATAATGAGAAAGCACATTAGTAGATCAGGGGACGGCTCTAGAGAGGCTGGTGGTGCATTTCAATTCACAGCCCAAAGCCGTAATGTACAACACAATGAAATCATCAGCGTCAACACTGGCCCCCGCTGCTGGGAGCGCCACCCACCATTAAACAAAGTGAGATCACGCGAGCGTCAGTTACATTTGCATTTGAGGCATTTAAGATGCAGCACTTATCCAGTGTGACTTGCAGTAAGCGCAACATTCATGAATTACCGTGCAAGGAGCCTGTTGATGAAGAAGTGCCAAGGACAACTAACTAGAAGAGGAGAGAGGGGAGTTTTTTTGCGTGTACATGTTTTCACTGTCATGGCCGCTCACGAAGACACGGGAGCGTCTTCCTGCTCTCTGGCTGTCTCTTATATATTCATGGGACAAATACAATGAGGTTTAACGGCACACCCGGGTGATGTGCTAGATAATAGTGTGGGTAATGACATATGAAACGTCTTCTTATATGTAAGCGTTGTAGCAGTGAACAGTGTCGCTACCGGCCATTGATTCAGTATTTTTTCGGTCATGTGTAGCCTGTGTTCAGATCGCTAGCTGAGACAGGGGCAGTGTCGTGGATAATTTGATCTGTACTGAGCATGGGCTTGAGAGAGAGAGAGAGAGAGAGAGAGAAAGAGAGAGAGAGATGTTTGCGTCATCTACTGAGGCTGGCCAGTGGGCATAGTGAAGCATACTTAGGAAAATATACAGTATGAAGCGGATGAAGAGCGTCCGTGTTTGGTTGCACACATGCGCATTGTTTGTCTTTTTCCTCTTCCCCATTTAAGCAGTCATGGCCCTGCACAACACTGCCATTGCCATTCATCATCATCATCATCATCATCATCATCATCATCATCTCCAATCCCATTTCATGAAGACACTGACCCTGGGGATGAACTGTGACCTTGGAGTAACATCCTCAGTCTTCTGCAATGGCTCCGGGTCTGGTTCATAACGAAGTCCCTCCACAACAGACCCGTGGCTTAATGAACCTCACCCAGATGCTAAGGGGAGCCACAGCCTCCCAGTAGCCCACGGTCCCTCTCCAATCTCAACCTCACCTCTCCCAGCTCCTCCTCTCTATCTGTCTCTCTGTGTCTTTTCTCTCTCTTTCTCTCTCCCTTTCTCTCCCCCTGCCTCCACTGGAGCTGGTTTTCATTTTGATTATAGCTGAGTTCCATTATCCATGTCCCCCTTTCCCTTTGCACAGTTTTTCCATGAACGGACTTGTTTGGTGAAACCAAGGGTGAAGGGGTGGGGGGTGAGATATAATCAAAGAGGTCGCTGTGTGTATGTGTATGTGCAGTGGGCATGTCATGGTGTACATGCTGTAATGAAAACCGTTTTGTTCCATGTTTGTATTTTTGGAAAAATGGTAAATATTAAAAGGGCTTTATAGTACTGTGAGTTGGCAAAGAACAAAGCCATTTATCTTTTACATCTTCCCCATATCCACCAGCAGCCAAACATTGAGCAAGCCGTGCTTCCACTTACTTGCCTCGCCTCGTCTCCCCCGCAGCAAAAATAGCTGAGCTGCTCTTAGCTCCGTTGATGAGGGAGGGCTGTAAAATGTTTGTTGTTGGATTTTTTCCCACACACTAAAGCACAAAATGGAGTCATCTCCTTTTAGAACAGGGGAGCAAAAGACAACAAACAAACAAACAGACGCAACGGAGCAGAACAACCAAAAAGCTAAAGGATGATGACAAATAGCTCTTCTGAAAGACTTAATAATTCTTCTCTTCCTCTTGCCCTGGAAGCATTTTGAGCCATTGCATCATTCAAATGAAACGTCCCCCAGCACCACGAGCCTTGCACATAATGGACTTAAATGACATAAATGGTGGTGAGATGGTGATGACCTACAGTTTGAAGGAAGGTGTGACTACATTGCCTTGGCATCTAGTCCAATATGACACCTGCTTTGTCATCAAGCTGGCATGCATGATAATCGACTCTTTAACTGGCTTGTGACAAACCCAGACAATGTATTTTTTGAGGTAATGTAATTGTGACTCAAGGTAGGTGAGTGAGATGGAGTCATATATTGGCCAATCAATCCAAGAAAATGTTTGTTTTGTAACTTGCAGACACGGTTTTAGATATTTGAACTACTTATATTTCACTGGATTCTTGCACAAGCTGAAAAGTGTTCTCTTTTTCTGAAGGCGTCTTTCTGAAGACGAGCGCATTTCTATTGTTATTGACCTGAACATAAAAAAAAACTAATGCACCAGCCGATTCCAGGGCCCTTTAAACAGGCGTGCCCATCTCGCGCTGTGCTAATTAATATCCTCCTGCGCTCTAGCTGTTTAGAAATGCTGCAGAGTGGATCTGCTGAGAAAGAGTGCCAAGACATGGCGTGTTGGTGTATTGAAAAAGACAGTCCAAGCCTCTTCTGCTATCAATAAGGGTGGGGGCAGGCTGTTTCTCACCTCTTATCTCTTCCCTCTCTCTCTCTCTCTCTCTCTCTGGTGTTCTATTTGTATTCCATTCTATTTGTGTGTGTATGTGTGTGTGTGTGTGTGCGCATACGTGTGTACACAGGCATGCATCCATGTACGCCTGTCCATGCACCACCCCTGAGTACATATCTGTGTGTACGGGCACAGATGGACCTGGAAAGCACAACCCACTCTGTTCCAGGATGTTAGCATGGCGCCTGCCCACTACAGATGGTGTTAATCATCAGCCATTTTGAGTATGGCGCAACAGTGAGGGTATAGGTACGTGGGCAATCAATAAGTGAGTGGATGGTAGCCACACAGGGAACCACTAATGCAGGGTGTGACATGGACTCAGTTGCATGGACTCAATCTTTTTCTTACTGTGTTCACACAAAAAAAGAAAGAAAGAAAGAAAAAGATTGACCCCGGTTCTGCTCCCCTCTGAAGATGTCGTTCACTCCTCCTTTTTTTTTCCAAGGGCAGCAGTTAGTTTGGGCAGCGGGATGGGATGGGAGCGTTTACATAATTCGCCAGTGAGCCAGCTTCCTTGTTGGCAAGCCTTCAAAGACAAGATGAGACCTTCTCTCTGAGGGCACCTAGTCTGCCAGCCGTCCTCTCTTCAAGCTACATAGGCTGCCAGGAAAAGCCACCCACTGCTGCACACACACACACACACACACACATAAGGACATGCATACGGTCAGGCAACCTCACAGACAGGAAAACTATTCATATTTACACACACATTGATGTTGGCAGGCTGTTTCTAGTCCTCAATGGCTGAACTAAAAGGCTCTCATACTCCACAAACACAGCATTTCATAGATGTTTGATCTCAATTAAGCACATCACTGTGCATTCTGTGTGGTGTTGCTTTTGTGTGTTGGTGAGTGCCAAGTAAGGCAGTCTCTGAGTCTCGTTCAAGGTATTCAAAGTCAGAAAGTTTAGAGTGAAAAGGTAAAGATGCTACTGTTAGAGTCATAGATACTCTATATACACTCACCGGCCACTTTATTAGGTACACCTATCTAGTACCAGGTAGGACCCCATTTTGCCTCCAGAACAGCCTGAATTCTTAACGGCATGGATTCAACAAGGTGCCCTTCTGCACACCACTGTTGTTGTTATTTGAGCATTTGTGGCCTTTCTGATAGCTTGAACAAGTCTGCCCATTCTCCTCTGACCTCTCAGTAACAAGGTGTTTTTGGCCGCAGAACTGCCGCTCCCTGGATGCTTTTTGTTTATCGCACCATTCCCTGTAAACTCTAGAGACTGTAGTGCTTGGATCACGCATCTGGCCCATTCTAATGTTTGGTCGCACAAAAAGCTAAACCACTTCACCATGTCTGCATGCTTTATTTATTGGGCTGTAGCCACATGATTCACTGTTTGGAGGAGCAGGAGTACTTGTGGCCGGTGAGTGTATATTGTATATGTTGATTGTAAAAACCAGTCTCGGTTGAAATTGTGACATCCCGTGAAACATGGGGTTCTGTTTAACTCTAGGGTGTGAAAGCTAGCTCCTGCTTGTCAGACTGAAACAGGGAGGGAATGACCTTGTCCATGGTCCTGAAATGCTCAACATATCAGTGGTATTTGCGACGAGAGCCTTGTTCATGGTACTGCAACACTGGTAGTCGTTTCTGCCGCTGCCCATGGTGCTGAAATGGTACACATTTGACATTGTCTGTGGTGCTGCAATGGTTGATATGATGAGTACTCATTTCTGACTGCTGTGAAGATAAAATGGTGAATAGCATTCATATTCAAAGAGCGCTGTCCATGGTGCTGAAATGGCACATCTGATCTGCAAGGTAACGTGAGCCATGAGAGTCCACTCCCAGGCCCAACACGGGTAGCCTGGGCTTATTCATTATGCTTGTCACTTAACTTCCCCCAAAACAAAATGCAAGAGATTATTTTTCTCATTTAGCTGCCAACAGAGATGATTTGTCAGCAACCTTGTGTTATAAACATTTTGAGTTGGCCACGGTCCATATGGACCTCTTGTGCTGAGAGCTGTCCATGGTGCTGTTTTGAAGCTGTATATCACCTATTTTATATCATTTTACAATTGTTCTCTAACCCCTCAAAATTGG
>CABFOQ010020441.1:1077-13881 GCA_900660455.1 Gephyroberyx darwinii
CAACCCACCCTGCCTGTCTATAGCTTGGTTTCCATCCAAGTATTGTTTTGTAATTCATGATGTATCGAATTAGACAAGGGTGAATGGAAACGGCAATTTTCAATAAATATCCTGAAAAAGTTTTTGCAGGTTTTTGAGGTGGAGGTTTTTTTGCTGGTGAAGAAATTCTGCAATAAATAGAGTTTTCAATGTAGCGCTACATACAGAAAACCTATTTATTTGTTTCTGGATGGCTGATAATTTGTTTCACAGATGAAATCGTATGTTGCCTGGTTTTGATGCTGTCTTAGATTGCCTCAACAGGATAATCCACGTGGTAACAGTGATGTCTACTTGCACTACGGAGCTAATGAACAGTCAAGTTGTATTCTCCGCAGGGACAACAACAATCACCCACAATTGTGAATGACTGAAGAAACAAACACTTATTAAACACTTAGGCCGTTATTTTCATGATGCCACATGATGGATGGCGGGCGTTGCGCTAGCAAGGTGCCATTTTTGTTGGGTGCACACAGTCTTTTTTTCTAGCCTGAGAGGCGCAGTAGGGAGTGTGTCAGCGACGATCAAACAGCACAGTGCAATTTTGGTGTCAAGGATTACAGGGATTTGTGCTTGTGTCGCCAGCCTGTTCAGGCCACATCAAAGCCCACGGCACAAGGCACAGGCTTGTTCTATGCTATTTTTGTGGCTTTACCGAGCGATAATGATAAACAGATCCTATTCAAAAGCTTACTAGACCATTTTGTGGACGATATGTTGGCCAGGGTGACTGTTATATAAATCCCACAAGCAGGAAAAATTAGACACACGTAGCTGTGGTGTGACTGTCATCCAACACAGAACTGTCACTATGCGCCATGATGCACCGAGAACAACACTGAAGGGATGTATCTTCTTCATAAAGGACTTGCTGACTGGTTAACTAGGTTAACTAGCAGGTGATGTCTGTCTGTCTCACACAAGCGGATGAAGAAAAAAGGCTGCAGGCAACAGCTGGGTGAGATCAGACTGGTGTGACAGAGAACATGATGTGTTAATGATCTATTTAGATCAATTTCAACACATTGACCAACTTATTATTTTGTGGTGGCCGTGCTGACATTGTGGCGCAGCACCACAGATGAGCCTATGTATGAGAAACACCCTATTACTGTTCCAGACCCTCTTGCACCCACCACAACCTTGAACTAAATTGTTCTGTAAGAAAGTGATCAGCTAAATGTGAGTCATTAAGCAACAAGTTAGGTTGGCAGATCGGCCACACTTTCTTTGAGTGTAATGCAATGTATAGATATAGAGAATACGCAGAGAGTGTGTCCTCTTCCCTTACTTTCATAGCCAAACCGCATTTTTCATTTTGTGGTTATGTAGCAACAATCAGCTCACTGATAAAGGATGCAATACTGATGAAATTTCATGTTTCCAAATAGGACCACTGTCCATGGCAGTTAGCTAACCTTACCATACAATGCAACACGGCTAGTAGTTTAGCAAAGCTCAGCAAGTATCAGCAGGCAGCAGTTGCGAAACATCTGTACCCCTATCTATCAAATACAAGCAAAACGAGACAAAACAGACACAGTCAAAAAGAGATCGCAGTATGGTAATGTTGGCATTTTAATCTACTGATGTTGTTGTATTGTAGTTGCTATGGGCTTGCGATGCTAAGGTAAGAGTTGTACAACTTGCTAAATGTAACAAATCTTCGTACAGTTAAAAGCAATTACACCAAGGCAGTGAGTCTCACGAACGTAATGGAATGCACTTTACACTGCCTTGAAAAATGATGACCTCCAACTGCAACCTCAAGTCAAATGACTCCTTGCTTCTTCGTACCGCCAGGACCAAACTCCACACTATGGGGGATCGGGCCTTTTGCTTTGGAAAGGCCTTCCTGACAACCTGAGGGCACCACAGACCCTGAACTCTTTGAAGACAGGTCTCAGAAAAACTTTTTATTCAGGAAGGCCTTTTCCACCTTTTGGGACTGATACTATCCATTTCACTGGGCATTCATGTCTTACATACATGACTTCACCATTTAATTCCAAGGTTATGATGCATGACTTATGTCCATCCAATACATACAAGAACTGCATTTCTTATAAAACGGTTCCACATGAGCTTACATTGATGATAGATGGCTCCAAGTACGCAAAAAATCCTAAAACCTAATTATCACAGTATCCATACAGCGTGGGTGGCCCCAATTCAAACAAGCACAAACTGACTTTGCTTTGTATTCGCCATTGTTCAAGTGTTATTGGCTATGCAATGTGCACACAGCCCCACCCCTCACATCTCCTTCTCCATATAATTGCTTTTCCTACAGCTTACAAAGAGCGTGTGTACATGCATGGGAAAACAATTTTACCTTGAAAATTAAGACAAATATTGCTAAATAACCGGTAACCGTTTGAAGTGGCCAAGTCAGACTATAAATCTTCCTACTCCAATGTATAGCCTAATGCACATTCATGGGAAAACATTTTAGTCCCTTGAAAAAGACTAAATATTAATATATTCTTTCAGATATATTCTGTGCAGTGTTCAATAATTGGAAACACTCTTATTCCAGTGTCCATTGAACATAGGTAAAAACAAACCCATCATTTCAAGTGCTGCAAATAGACATAGGCGAACATAACAGGCTGATCAAAGAGAGACAATAATGGCGATGCACAAACACGCACTAACACACTGCCAACATACTCACACAGTGAGGTTGCCAAGAGAGAGAGAGAAGGAAAGTCAGAAGCACAGATAGAAAATCAAAATCCGAGACAGAAAAAGAAAAAGAAAAAGAAAGCAATAGAAGGTATGGAACAGGAGTTGATGGGAGGAAAGCCAGAGAGTGAAACTGTAGATAGTGAGGAGAAACAGAGAGGTCACGATGGTACAGCTGTGTCAGCTTTCAGCACACATCCTGATACCTCTCTGTCACACACACGCACAGCAAACAAACACACACATATGCAGTCCATGCAATCACACATGTATGCAAGCCAAAATAGTTTCACATACACACACACACGCAGCCACCAACATGGATACGTAAGAGTCATATTCATACACTTACAGCTGGTCACTGCAGGATTGCTGTCAGCTTTCAGCTCCAAAAACATCCCAGAAAGACACACACACACACACACGTCCATTTTAAATAGAGTGAGCATGTACATGCGTTGACACACACACACACACACACACACACACAATCTCATTTATAGCCTTCACATCACGTCATTTTCCCAAATCTGATTCAGACAGAAGGGCGGGGTGGCATGCAGCGTGTGTTTGTGTGTGTTGGAAAGGAGAGAGAGGGAGAATGTATAAGAGAGTGTGTGTGTGTGTGTGCATGGCGTTTTTTCCCCTGCAAACTCTGGCAGCATGCAGTATGAGCCACGAGCAGTGCAGTGCTAAAACAAATCTGACCCCTGAAGACTCAAACTATTGCCAAGAGTGTAACAAGTCTTAAACACTACATAATACAGTTCGCAGGAGGAGGAAAAAAAAGAGAGAGCAAAATACAGAGAGAGAAAGAGATAAACGCTATGTAGCGCAGTATTCAAAAAGACGACCGGAGAGAGAGGGCGATCGAGAAAGAGAGGGAGAATAAATAGGGTGAAATGCTCGAGGCGGAGGAGAAGGAAAGCAGAACACGAGGTAAGAAAAAAGGAAAAGAAGAGATAGACTGAAAGAGAGGAGAGACACCATCAGCTTAGCTCTTCAGATGCGCTATGATCGTACACGTGTCGAGCACAAGCTTTCCTGAAAACAACTGATTCCCTATTTTTATTTATTTTATGACTGTTCATCACAAGGATAATAAGGATGGATAATAAGGAGTATATGTTTTTTACATTTAACAATGTCATCCTGTCATAATATAAGAACTTGCGATTGTGAAGACAATAGCATTCCTCTTTTATGAATCAAAGTAAGAGATCTCAGCCACAAAGATCCCTGTTGGGAACACAGTGATGAATTAATACTGACAAACTTATGTGCCTGTTCTGGTCCTCTTAGCCATGGAAAATTGAATACAATTGGATTTAAAAAGCTAAGGAATGCCTCAATTAGTACAGCGTTATGTTAGTCTATGCCAACAACTGGCGTCTATAAAAGCATAAAATTGGAATAAAAAGGGGTTTGGATGTTGAGTTTGCCACGATGACAAAGCCAGAGCATCCACGCTTAGGCACCACCTAAGCCTCTTTTGAGCCGTGAAAAACCCTGAACATGAGAAAATAAACCTGACTCCACTGCCGGTCCCATTCACATCTTTTGCCTTATTGTTTGCCTTACTTTCCAACTCTGCCTTGACTAAATATCACAGAATGTAAAAAATCTGTCAAGGCAATTATCTTTATATTTGGATGAAAATTAAACATATTTGAAAATAAATATGCATAACATGGTAAAAAATAAAAAATAAAAGATCTAATTGCTGCCATTTTAATACTTTTTATGGTCTTACATTTAGATAATTTAGGACTTTTCCAGACTGAAGTTACCCCAAAGAGAGAGAGATTATGTTATTGCTGCTGACATTTATTGACATCATGGTTTACTTGTGACTTGTTAATACGCCAATTAATAATATTGTAATAATATATATGGATAGCTGACTTAAGGCTAACTGAAATTAATGTGGGAGAGTGGGGGGTATATGAACTCAAACACTATAAAACTCTACATATATATACTCTACAGATATAGAAACAAACTCAAAGTGGATCAAAGCAGCAAAAATTAAAGCAACAAGGAAAATTAAACCATGCAGGGATATGATATCAGCAAAAGGCAGATTTTTCCTGCATTTTTCATGATTTTTTGTGTTTGCTGATCATGCAAAGAAAAGGAGGAGGGGGAGGAGGTTAGACTATGTTTTAATAATCAAGATTTTTCATACGGTGCACACATACATACTGTACATACTTTGGGTTTTGGGACTAGCCTAATGGAAAGTACATGGTCAAACCACTGGCACAGGCTGGTTTTGCCTGACATGGGTAATGAAAGTTCTGAGACTACACATGGGCCATTTGAGAAAAAGGACATGAAAAAGGACATGAAGTCCAAGTGGGTTTATTAAAACATTTGCTGACCCTGTTCTGTATTAATCTAAGGAGTCGACATGCTGTCATTGTACGGTGAAAAAATAATGAAATAACTTTATTTAGGATATTGTAATACTTAATGTCCTAAATAAAGTTATTATTATTGTTATTATTATACCATTAAAAACAAGTAACGACAGAAACATAAATTAAACATTATTTTAAGCAATACCCCAGGAAAAATAGATTATAGCTCAGAAAGGGAGGGAAAGAAAGAGAGAAACAGAGAGAGAGACAGACAGAGGAAGTGTAATAGCTCTAAGCCAAACATGCTTAGTCCTGTCCTGCTGGCTTGCTGTTCTGAATTTACACTGGATCCACCAGCGTCAGCAGCTCCAACATGCAGCTGTGTGTGTATGTATGTGTGTATGTATATGTGTGTGTGTGTGTTAGAGAAAGATCAGGACCACGACAGACCACGACACTTTTGCATGACTGAGCAATTGTCCCACAAACAGGAAGAGGTGGGCGGAGCCTACTGCGGGGGGCTTGTTGAGTTTCAACCAATCTCTCTCAGTGGGCTCGTCTCTCTCTCTCTCTCTCTCTCTCTCCCTTTCTGCTGCAGTGGCATCAAGAGAAAGGGAGGGAGGGAGGAAAATAGGAGGAGGAGGAGGAGGAGAAGGAGTGTAAGCAGCAAACCAACACCCCCTTACACTGGGCCTCAACAGATAAAGAGAGAGAGGACAGTCAGACTCTCTCTGGCTTCCTCTCGCAGATCGCCCACAGACCAGAGGAAAGACACGTGAATACCTGCAGGACACCACTCCCGCACAAACACACTCACACACACTCACATACACTCACAGACTCACACATACAGTCCCAAGTTTAATGAGTGGCCGCACTAATGAGCCAGTCATGCTTTTAGTGTGGCAGTAAAACACGTCCGAGTTAACTCTCATCAGTCTAATTAAAAAGCCTCAGTTTAAATCAATGGAAACTGGGCCCATTCATCTGCACACAAGGCAGCGCTGGCTACAACGCCGTTTAGGCTGAGAACGTCTTAAGCGCGGAGTTCATCTGGTAGTCTGATTCCAATTTAGCCAAATCCAAGCCGATGAGTGGGTTGTGCATTTAAGGAAACTAGACTAGACTTTCATTGCTCCTCGTTAAAGGTCTGAATTTGTGCAAGACATGAAAAGATGTTGTTTTCATGAAAAACACCAGGGTTCCTATATATTTTTCACCAATAAAATTTCACGACTTTTCCATGACTATTCCACCACAGAATATGGCAAGATTTCACACGACCAATATTTATCAGGGTCTACGTTACAAAAGTTACTGAATATCTAAGAAAGTTCCAGGTCTTCTTTTCAGCTAATTATAAGTTCTTATGTAGTCAAGAAAAAAATTAAAGACAATTTTTTAGATTCCATGACTTGTCTTGTGGTTGTGGTTTTGCATGACCAGAAACCCTGAAACATGTTTTCTTCTGGTCAAGAGCAATTGAAAACTCACCAGATCAAATCCAGAACTTCTATCAGGAGCAATGAGAAGTGTTCCTTCAGGTCTTTTCTGTGCCAGGTCCGTTTAACCTTTTGAGACTTGGTCACTGTCAATAAACTCTGGGACTCTTGACTGTATTTTGCCGCCAGCAGAATGGCATCCCAGATTTGCCCTCTGAGTTACCTCTCTAAAGACAGAGTCATAGTCTCTTGTAAGCATTTTAAACTGTTCCTTGGCCTTGATAGGCCCTGCTTGACCCCGCTGAAAGAAAAGTAGACCTGTGGATGATCCATAGTCAGACAGGTAAAATGGATGTCCTGCTAATGAATGACAGTCAAACTATATGAACGATCAGCTGGTCTCAGATCTGTGTCTGGAGGGATTGTTTGGTCACCATAGTAAATGTCCAACAAGTGACAATTTCCTAATTTCCATAGATTAGGCTGTATTGATAACAGGTTCAAGATAACAGGTTATAACGGTACACGTTCCGTGAAGATATTGTATTGATAAGTGGAAACCAAGTATGAATATTTTCATGTGCCTTTCAAAGCTATACATGAAATATTACATAAAAATACAACATAAACCAAAAGAAACGGCGTTTGATAATCAGAAAGCATGTCAGAATTGTATTGAGAAATGAATTCAAGACTTTTTAGTCAGAAGCAAAATGCTAAATGAATTGCGAGATCAAAGAAAATGAACAAAAGTTTTCCCCAAGGGCAACTTTGTCTCGAACTCTTTTCTCTTTTCTTTGTCATTTGGTGGACGCTTTAATCCAAAGGGGCGTCACAGTCCCGTGGTTGCATCCGTTTTGGCCCTGGTGGGAACTGAACCTCGGCAGTGTTCGTGCAGTGCCCTACTCATGGAGCTACACAGAACCACAGCTTACTGCACGAACCCTGTGGTCATGTGGTCTGAGCCTTTGTCTCACACCAAAGTCATTCAGAAATTCAACCCCAAGTAGTCACAAGTCTCTAAACCTTCTTATATGTTAGCCTATGACCTTACGCTGTGAACCGCTGTTGACGTTTATCTCGCCAAGCCCCTTAGTGGCCTTGTACAAGACCCAGGTTTTTTCCGCAGCGTTTTATAGGCAAGGTGGGCAGCCTTAGCAAGAAGTGTCGGCGGCTTTGGCTGAGAAATTTGCGGGGGGGAAAAAAATCTCATTGTATTCATTTCATAGGGACTACACTGAGATCCAGAGTGAATACAGCGGTTATCACTTGCAGGCCACTTTCACAGCATCACTTTTCGTCTGCATTTACGCTAGCCAACCTTGGCTTATATAACGTGGATGCAGGAAACTTTTTTTTCTAAATGTACGTTTACCTTCCATTTGATGCAGAAATGGCTGATGAAAAACAGCCCAAAATAACAGGTTTAAAACAACAGGCCACCACCACCTTGTCTACTGATTTTCCTGCGGGAAACATTGAGGACTTAATGTCAACAACCACAACACCAAAGCCAGAGCCCTGAATTACAGCTACGCTTACGCTGCAGCTACAAAATTACCTCTCATGTGGAAATCATTGGCCCCTGCTTAGCATGTTAGCCTAAAGGTTGGGGAATGAGAGAGGCTGTGGTTGTAGGGATATTTAATAATTAGAGTCATAATTTGCAATATTTTCATATAAATAAATCCTTTTGCCTGTATTAGATAGCAAAAGTAGAGAAAGACAGATTGGGGGAATGAGACAGGGATGACATGTGACTAAGGTCCCAGGCCAGATTCAAACCCAAGACGTCACTGTTACATGGCATACATACTGCAGATGTGCCTTTGAGCAAAGTCTTTAATTCCCAATTGCTCCAGTGGAGCTGTTCAGTGGTCAGTTAACAGTAGACTGTGGTTGTATTGGGCAGGTTAGTAATAATAAAAATTGGGTATTGGGTATTCCTTAAATGTTTATGTGCTGTTAGTTGATCATTGGCCTTAATTTACTGCAGCTGTAGTGTAACTTTTTTAGCACTGAACCGAAACTACAAATTTAGTCTCTTACCTGAAACTGGGCTTTTTAAAACATTCCACTACTCTCGTTGCTGAGGGGATCCACCTAAAATAGGCTCACAACCCTTTTTTGCCGTCCCATCCCATAATTTAAGAAATCAGGTTTTGATAACCACAGTTTACAAAACAGTCTATCCATATCAAATCATATAAAGAAAAACACAAAACGCTTTAAAAGCAAATAAATAAGAAATAGGGCTGACTTGAAACTCCATGAATGAACAAAGACACTGGGGAAATTAAAGCAACAAACCTCTGCTACAGAGAGCGCTCAGACCTCTGGGCATTTCTGTGTGTGTGTGTGTGTGTGTGTGTGTGTGCGTTCTGTATTGCTGGGAACTGGCTTACTTTTCAAAACAGTGTGCTACACTTCGAGGGCCCCGTGCATCTGTTATCATTTTACAACCTGCCTATAACTCAGCAGAGCACAGACCTCTTGAGCACAATGTGCTCCAGTAAGCACCTCATTACAGAAAATAACACTTTGTATTGCACTGAGGTAATGGATGGGTTGGGCGAACCTTGAGATTAAGGAATCAACACAGCTAAGTGACAGAGTGACAGACCTCACAGCTCCCAGGGTGTGTTTTTTTCCATTAAATGTATGATGAGTATGTTTCACGACCTCTTGAACCCACAAAACCTATTCAAAACCTACTAGATGATTTCAAAGATGAGTGGTTAACGTTCAGAAAGATTAGTCCTAGTCCTTATTTCTGAAGTCATGAAGTCACAACGTTTTCAACCGATGGCAATGGGAGGTGAAAGGCTAGTGAATCACGGCTTGCAGCATGTTATTGTAGGCTGTAGCCTGTTGTGATTATTGACCACCTAGGAAAGCAGCAACCTAGTAAAATCAAGAGGTGCCAAAACAAGGCAAAAACAAACAAAACAAACACACAAAATATCTCCACCTAACCACAACTGGGCAAAACAACACAGCGAATGTGCTTCAAAGACTAAACATTAACCTTCACTCCTCCTGGTTCTCATTGCATCAGATCTACCAAATTTATTTTTTCTTTAGTCATATTTTCGTCGACACACACAACAAAAACAGGGAGTAAAATAGTTGACTACTCCTAATTCAGTACTGCCTACAGGTCTTCATCTTTACAGAGCAGCACGAGGACAGTGTTTTTGCATATTTCACTGCAAAAAGTGTCCAAACAATTTAGTTTCATAATCACTTAAAATCTTATATTTTTTAAACTCTCTGCCAGTGTGGTGAGATCAGTGCAGTTTCACTTTCACTTTTTCTAGGAACAAGTGTTAATGTCTTGAAAAAATGCATTAGCATTTTTCTCACCTCTTTTAAGCTATGCTTTTAAGACTCTGGATAGGATACTAGATTAAACAACTTGTTAAGATTTATATTTTTTGCATGTCATTTCCATTCAACCAAGTGAAAAACACTAATTAGTTTGCTCTTTACAAAAGATAGATAACTTTCAATGCTTATTCAGAAGCAGAATCAATAATTGTATTTGATCTTCAGCCTCACAGTGAAGCACATAGACTGATCAAACACTGCACAAGTGGCACAGCAGCACCACATAATGACTGATAATGACATCTGTGGAGAACCACAATCCAAGATCATGAATGAATGACGTGGCTGCCCAAATCTCACGGACAGAACACAATGGTTAGCAAAGTTATACCAAAATGAAGTATTAATAAAGTAATTAATGGAACAGAATGCTGTTTGTCACCGTAGACATGTTTTTCTGTCAAACTGATCATCACCATTATCCTATAATAGATGTACAATATAGAATAGAATGATAATTGTCCATATCAGACATGTTATTCTGACAACTTGACATATATATATATATATAGAATAGAATAGATGCTATTTTTCAACACATAGTCCTATTCTGCTGGTGTCAACCTAACGGCCATCATCAATTCTAACATCTGTTCTAGCTGTATTAACTCCATCATCCTCTCCTCTCCTCTCCTCTGTCCCTTTGTCTTTCCAAGCCTGCAGAGAGTAGGGGAGTAGCCTTCAGTGAGACTCTGAACCTCAAGGAAAGCAAGCAACGCCTCTCAACACCACTGAAACCACATCACTCAGTCTGCGCTCCTGTCAACATACACTTGGAGCCATAAATAGTTGTTAATGTAATGCAATGTAACGACCTCCATTTCAGTTTGGATCCCCATCGGCGTTTTGGATTTGCAGGGATTTGTGCATTGGCTCTGCTGCAGGCAGACAGGCACACACACATGTGGAATGTGGAGGAAAGCACCCGCCTGTAATAATAATACCACCCACCAAACATCACCCGGATAGCGAGTGTAGAAGTTGTACTGAAATGCGAAATGAATCTGCGGTCAGCCATGTGTTTGCTTCGCATTTGAATACGTAACAGCATGAAAACAAAAGGGAAGGCTGCATGCACAATGTTGCTGGTTTTGTTGGCTGATGTGCGGCGGCTAGCTTTGACAGGCTAACTCATATCGTTACAAGCTAATGGATTATGTGGTATTTTATGTCTCTGTCACTCAACTAGTGAATACGCTCTTACCTGATGTGGCATATCAACCTTCACTTTGTACAGTAGCAGAGGGGGGACCCCAAGGTTGGAGCCAGGTCGCCAAATTTTCCGAGCGAGTGAAGGCGAAGGCAGCTTTTAACTACAATTTCCCCTCGTTGAAAAACTTTTTCCTCGGTAAAAAACTGTCAACAAAGAAGAAAAGTGGGGTGAATTAGGCAGAGCTAGCTAACGGTCGCTAGAACGAGGGAACGTTCCGTTTGCTCTTGCATGGAGGCACTTTTACGCCAAAGTTCATTCAATAAATCTTGCAATTGAAAGTGCCTTGCCGTTAGGCAAACGTACACACCTCTTACGACATGGCTTAAGACCTTTTATGAATCACTGGGGACTTCTGATAAATTCGGCAAACAAGTGATGTATGAAGCAATACTTTATTTCAATAAAATCTTTACTTTTTGAATGGGCTCGCGCTGCTTGCTACCGCCCCCCGCAGTCTATTTTAATGCAAGAAGAGTGTGGGAATAACAGCCGAACCAGTTCTAAAAGTTGAAATGTTATTGAGATAAGCGTTGCATGGTAGATTGGATGCATGCCGAATTGAAGAGTGGATCTTAAGATTTGTGAAATGCCTCAAGTCGCTTTCTACCAAGTTTGTACGTTTGCCAATAAGCAAGGCAAAGTTAAATTCGCAGATTTCTGAATGGATTTTGGCACCAGCTATCTCCACACGAGACAACGCAACGTTAACGGGGCTAGGGCACGGGACACCAGATGAGCCAGCAACATCAGTTATAAAGCGAGAAATACGCTTTAAAATGTCGCAAACCATGTCTGTTATTGTGCTAGAGTAGCCGAGCGACTGTGAAATGGCCTTTCTACAATGACATTAAGCCTGGGCTGACTGGGTACATTGTTTGTGTTAGCGGCATGTCAAAATATTGCAGCCCGCTAGAGTAACAACAGCAGCAACGTTAACGGCAGCACAGTTGACTGGACTGACATGAGTGCGAGTCGGCCTGAAAGCACTTTTCAGCAAGCAAATCAAAACCAAACATAAATACCCAAAGACGATTTTCTGTGATATTCTTACTTTACCTTGCACTCTATGGAATATACTCAGAATGTATAGGAAAGCGTAAAATAACTTACAATAATCCATGCGAAGAGCAACGTAGGCAGACACTCTATTAGTCCAGTTTTTAGATCTGCATCTACATAGATGGACAGCACTTCTTCATAGTCCCGCCCCCTCAGTTTAGCAGCAAGGCATATCTATACATATATCGTCTCCCCGGTGTCCAATCACAGCTCTGCGTTCTGGAATAGTCTCTCTTCCCATTTGTCGAGGGGCTTGTCAGTCTCAGCCCGTGTCTCCATCAAGCCCCTCTACCATATAGGGGTGTGTCGTGACGTGAGAGACACCCTGATAGGTTGTAAACAATTTGCCCAGAAAATAATAGAAAATAAACATTTAAATAAAATGGTAAAACAAATTTAAAAAGTAGTAAAAAAATAAAATAAAATCTAGCCCTTGAGGAGTTTAGGGCCTTTTGATGGCTACACATATGGAGAATTGAAAAATGATGAGGTTGGAGCAGAGAACTGTCACTATGTTATCATTTCTGTTACGTGTGCAAAGTTGTGTTTTGATTTCTTTCTGAATCCCACAATATTCTCATCATGATTTATCTATACAAAGTTTATG
>CABFOQ010020452.1:11705-31998 GCA_900660455.1 Gephyroberyx darwinii
GCTTTGGGTGATTCATCTATTGATTATTTCTATCCGAGCAAGGAGGTGCCATGTAAACACACATATATCAGTAGCCTGCAATGCACATGTACACACAAACACGCACACTATCCCTGGTGACGCACGCCTCAGGTCTACTCAGTGTTTTATAATTATATTCCTACCTCTACCAGCCTGTGGGCATCTTCAAACCACAAGGCAGACACATCTGATGGGTAACTAAATAGAGATGAATGAACAGATGAAGGAATAAATAAATGATAAATGTGCATTACCGGTATTTGTGTGGGCCGGCTGTTTTGTTATTGATTTGTGTGTGTGTGTGTGTGTGTGTACGCGCAAGTACGTGGGACGGTTCACATTTTTTTATGCAGGATTTTTATTCGCTTGTGATCAAGAGTGTGTGTTCATCTACATACTGTACATTCATTGATACACTGTGTGCGTAGGTGTGTTGACATGCATACTTTTGTGCAAGTGTGCACGCCTGAAAGATCTCCGGCGGGATCCACTGAGTGATCTCACATTCGTACTAAGGTTTGTCTCTTGACAGAAGTCTCTAATACTCAACATGTGTAATCAACATTTTGTTCAAAAGGTCTGCAAGGTTCTGAAAGCATCTTCCGTCACACACCGGATAATAAACGCACATGACAGAGTACCGTTTCATGTTATATTGAATTATCAGTTGAGGTTTCATTTGTGCTTTCAGTGTCTGCATAATCAGGAGATGGAGTAGAACATTGCAGCTCAGGTTGAAATTCAACCTTTCACTGCAAAAAGGAGAATGCCAGAGTTGTCACTTACACTGGATATCATTGCTTTGGGCACAAAAAGAGCTTCTTTTCCAGTGTGTGTGTTTCTCCTTCCACATACTCTTTTTTTTTTTTAACATTAGACGTGGCTCTCTCCCTTAGGGCCGGTAATGGCATTCTCCATGACAACGGCAGTGTGACACGGCTGTGCCCTTGAGGGCTGGGCGCCCCCTCTGGGGGGAGCGCCGTGGAAACACGACGGGGTCAACGGTCACCTCCCATCATCCACCAGCAACCCGTCCTCTCCTCAGGTAGAGCAAGGAGAGGGAGAGAGAGAGGGAGAGAGAGAGAAAATAAGAGAGAAAGTCTTGAAGCTAGCCCACTCAGTCCAGGCCTGGCAAACAAGGAGCTCTTGCCACAGGCAGTTCTGGCTAGATCTCTACCTCGCATAGCTCTTTGCTTCCTCCATGGCCAGGGCCGGATCGATACATATAGTAGTGTGTATTCTTTTGGCACCCAAGCATAGTTATGCAGCATCGCCCCAAGGTATGGGTCCGTTAAAGACATAACAGCGTGTGCTTGTGAGCAAAGTGGACTGAGTTTATTCTGGAAGGTGTTGAAATGCTTGGCGTAGAATTGATATTTACAACAAGGATGGTTTTTCATTTTTGTTGAAAATCCAGGATGTTCTCATCATGTCCACATTAAATATTGCATGTACTCTTTACCTAGAGTGTGTCCTTGAAATGGCAGTGGACTCTTGGCTAGAGACCTTCGGAAAACATCAAGAGATTAATTAAACATTAGAATTCATCGGATTTCTTATTTACTAGGTTTTAATTCATGTCTCCTGAGTGAGTGAACATATACTTGATATTGTCACTTCAATATATTTGCAAGAATTCATGTAATGAAAAATAACCTCAGATGGTTATTATCAGGTTAGTCATTTCAAAAACGGTGCTCTTCTGCCACCTGGTGACTAAAAAGCAAATAGTCTGACATGTGTAGTTCATGGGCTTTACTGCATTGTTAATGTTAGACAGCATAGAAAAGGTTGTATAGCCTGAATGAGAAAACAAATTGCTATCAAAAAGTACAATTATTATTGCAAGTTAATCTTTTTTTTTTTGTCTTAGAAAAACAAGAAAAAGCATTCACGTCCGCCTTGGCACATCTTCAAAGAACATTACAAGGACATGATGAGAAAACAGGACATTGCTAGCTAAACAAGTCATGCCCTGTGCATTTGGCCTTCTTGACAACAGAAAATGTTTATGTTCAATGTGTGAAACATAAAATGAGACAATTCTGGGAGTGTGCAAAAATAAAAAGGTGCTCTGACGTAAAAGAAAACATCGTACACATTCATAATGTGCAGAGACCAAGTCAGTGTTAACTTCCCAGTGAAAGCAATGCAGTCACTGTCCAGTCTTCTTAGGACTGAAGCAGCTGACCTCTCGGGGGAAGGTATTTGGAGGTCACATGGTGGGTCTGGTGTTCCCCGTCACCTCTGATACCTCACCCTAAACAGGAACTTCCATTCAAAGATGTGTGAGGAAGCCAGTCAGGCACCTGAGGCAGGGAGAGAGATATAAAAAGGGAATGTTTACGTCACATCTTTCCGCTGTAGGCCCAGTGTGTATGCAGGAATTGCTTAAGAGGGCATTATATAGAAAGCTTGATGTCTGTACAGTCAGACATCAAGAGTTCAGGAATATGCTTATGTCACCATACATCTATAACTAATACATGCAGTAGCTGTCCCTTCTTTTCATGTGTGTAGGCTTCATCTGTGCAGCATTCACAGACTATGGGACGTTCATGCTGTGACAATCAAATTTCACTAAGAATAGAACAATGTACTTAAAGGGGCATTAAGTAAGAATCGCCACACTGCAGACATTTTTCCTCCCGTCAGAAAAGTATTTTATTGCACCAAAGTGCAGCTCATTAAAGTATTGGTATCAAGACTTCATTTGCTGATCCAAGTAGGGGTACTAGATCGGCAGTGATTGTGATACTACAGATACTAATCGGTGCAACTAGGCGTCTCTGCTGGATCTCTTCTTTAATTAGCTAGCTTACTCGTCTCTACTGTGGAAATGACTTCATTGTTTGTGTCAATTACAGTCCATTCAAGAGGACGGGGTGGCTAGGGGCTGTGCCACAGACGTGTGTAGGAGGAGGTAAATTCAGTGTTGTTGCAATTTGTACCGGTCGCTGATAGAGGTCGCTAAAGGTCATAGATTACTTACTGCCCCTTTAATCTCATTGAAATCAGTGGCCGTTAGTGAAAGGTAAAATGAAATTATGGCTTTAGCTGGGGTCACTTTGAGTCTTTGAAAAGTAGTATTTACTTGTATGATAACAAAACAACTGAAAATGTAGCAGTAGAACACTAAATGCCCTCACCATATTGGCGTGTGGCCTTGGGGTCATGGGGAAGGTGTTGGGAGGGTAACGGGAGGACTGTGGGCGTAAGACATTTCCTTGACCGTGGGAGCGAGACCTCTGGACTGCTGACGCCACTGCCTGGGCAAAACGGGATGGGACTGTGCTCATTCTCTTCAGGGGCTTCAGGGCAGTTGGGGACTCATTCCTACTGAACACATCGCTTTGTCCATTGCAGGTTGGACTTGATGGTTGGGATGATGGCAGACAGGAAACGACAGGATCTTCTCTGCCCTCGTCCATATCTTCTACCTCTTCACGATAGAAGACAGGTGGGGGAGGGGGAGGAAAATTGTACTCTTCTTCCTGCTTAACCCCTTTCTCCTCGATAGCCTTCTGGTCAGCCTGTAAACTAGGTAGGTCCATCTCTGTGTTAAGTGGTTGGTCACTGGGGCCTTGGAGAGATTCAGTCTCAAGCTCTGTGTTGAAGTTGCTACCAATGGGATGTTCTCCATCACTGTGGACCAGGGGCGCAGCTGGTGACAACTCTGTGGGTATATCCTCTTCCTTCAATTTTTCAAGGTTTTCCTCAACCTCAGCAATAGGTGAGCTCTGACAATCCCGATTCTCTGAATCAGGCAGAGGTGGAGGGGAAGGAGGGCTGTCAGAGACCTGGACCTCTAGAGGCCAGAGTTCTGAATTGGGCAAAGGTATTTCAGTCTCTGATCTCTCTGGGGAACCTGGATCCTTGTGAGTCTCAGTCTGATTATCCCTGGCCTCAGCAGAAGCTTCACTGGTGGGGTTATTTTCTTCTAATATCTGGCACTGGTCTGGGACATCCAGGGTGAGTTCCACCTCATAGGACCTCGGTTTCTTCAGGGGAACCACTTTGAACGTGGTCAACCCCTTCCTCTGTCTAGGATCCTCCCACTCTAAGTCAGTGGAAGGGTTAGATTTGAAAACGGAGCCAAGCTCTGCACATAAACCCCCATTACCTGCATACTTCTGAGTTGCTGACACAAATGAAGAGCCACTGTGTAATCTTGGGAAGGAGGCAGAGTTCTTCAAACGCTTGAGCAGTGTTCCACTGGAAACAGAGGAGGTCAGGATTTGGGAGAGAGTAAAGCGAGCAGGGGGTAACTCTTTCCCAGAATACCCGATTGTAGGCAGACATGGGTTGTTCACTTCATGGAGATGAACCGGTGAGGGTGCTGATGATGACGATGAAGATGATTGTGATGGTCGTGGTGATGAAGATGGAGATGGTCTTATGTAGTCTGACTCATCACTTTCGCTCAGCTCCTGCAGAATGTGCAGGGAGTTTACAGTCCCTGCAGAGACAGGATATAAGTTAGCAATGTGGAAAAGCACTAGACAGAGGATTGATCTAAATTATTCTACTTTTAAATATAAATATGTCAGGCTAAAGAAACTGCATTGCAAGTAGTGATGGTAATTCTGCACAGTCAATATAGGCAAACATCACAGAATACAAGTGCGTGTATGACACTGAAAAAAAAAAAAATAATATATATATAGGAACAGTGGCTCTCTTCATTTGTGTCAACAGGAAATTCTGGGCTCAAAGATATCACCAACTCTATTTTCTCTATGAGCTAAGCAGAGTATGTGTCTTAAATTAGGTTATGGCAAAGTCAAAATAACTAAATTATTAATAGCTTAATTGTCACTTTCAATCTAATAATCACAGATATAACAATTGTGATTTTGCAAATGAAATAAAGTATTAATGTGAAATAAAGTATTAAAATGTTTATTGTAATCAGACATAAGCATTGATTAATAATGAAAAATATCTTTGCATAGATAAAATATAAACAATGCCTGTTTTTTATTGCTTGATAGGAAGCTTAAAACATTGTCAAACATGTGAAATGTCAAAACATTAATGTGTAGTAGGTAGTATGGTAGAGAAACAAATAAGAATGTAACATTGAACATAAAGACAAAGGGACAAAGATTTAAACTTAAATCGTTGTTGTAAAATTTACCAGATTAGTTAATCACGGTACTACTGTAGATCTGGATTCTGTTTGAATAAAGGCACAGTAAATAGTTTAAAAACTATTCATTAAAAGAAAAACACACTGAAGGATTAAAAGGACAAAACCTTAAAGACACAAGAAATGTACACAGAACAAATAAAATGAACAGAGAACTTGAAAACACTTAAAATGAACAACACCATATGAGGACAGCAGGCAACAGTGACAACACACATAAAAACTTTTTAAAAAATGGGAAGGAGGAAGAAGAGGCCACTGCAGGAGAACGGAGAGGAGGAAGAGGGATGGCGGACAGGAACAGCACAGAGGAGGAGAGGAAAAGGAGACAACAGCAGCCCTCAATCACCCCCCGCAGGTAACACAGAGTCTGTAAGCAGGGAGAAAAGGCTCTGCTTTAGGACAGTGATCTGTTTTAGGTCACAACACCACCCCAAAACCAAACCGCTTTGCACTGGTGTTGACTGGAATGGAGTTAATGCAATCTGTGTGCAATGACGTGGCTTCAACTTGCCCTCTGATTGGCTTGTTGAAATTGCTGCCATGTTGCTGACATCTGTCAAATCTGAGGGTTGCATAAGTGCATAGAAGGTGAGACTTAGGGGATGATGTGGTGACAAGTGTGTCACTACTGGGATACAGCAAAAGGCAATTTGCTATGTAACTCTCCACGATTAGAGGACCACTCCCTAACAGGTAAATTGGCTTTACCAGTTTCACAGACCACGATTATGTAGGAGTAGGAGTGTAGACTCCAGTGTGTGTTTAATGATCATCAACTCAGGAATGGGAGTTGTTTTTTCAGCCTAGGATTGAATGCTGACTCCACAGTATGGCTATGAGAAAACAACAAAGTAGTGACCCAAGACAATTTATGCTGCTATAGCCAATGTAGTTAGCTAATTAGAAAAAAGTACTCAAGTACTTTCCCTTCTCTGAATCCATGCCAAATGAGTATGACTGCACAAAGCATTCTTCACATAATTACAAGAGACCCTTTAAACAGTCTCCAATAACAAAATGGCCATTCACCATTCAAGTCTGTGAAAGAGGATCAGCAAAAAGTAGCAATGCCCAGGGAAAACGTGGACCCAAGTAGAAAAAGCATATCAGACAGATTGACTAATACAAGGGAATGAAAGCTTGGACAACAGAGGGATTATTCTTGGAATAGACTGAACCCAACATGTTCTATGAACAAGGCTCTGGTTCACTTTAATTGCCCTAAACAGGCTTAAATTGTTCTGAGTGATAAAAGCTTCATTCTGCAGTGGATTTAACTGCTAAATCTTCAATTTGATGGTATTTGCTTTGACATTTTAATCTTGATTTAACTTCAATCCCTTTTGACCTCATGTGACTCTGACTGAAGCCACAAGGATTTGGCAGACACTAGAATTCACCCCGCTCTAAACCCATTTGATTTTCACTGAAATACTGTAAAAGGTCAATTGGGATTACTCTACCATCATAGTTCATCTCATGCTATTTCAATGATGCTACTTGACCATTCACCACTGGAAACCATATGCAGCAGCCTTGCTTGTGTGATCAGCCAATACAAAGTCTTAATTTCATATTGATCTGATAGAGTTGAACCTTAATGACACCTTTAAATGGGAGTAAGTGCAAGCCTGGCTAAAATCTCATCTGAACATTTAAATGTAAAAATGCTCAGGACAGCATCCAGTGTATTCGTGCAGCCCCTTGACTATACGCGTCATCATTTAGGTCAAAGGTCAATGAGTCATCAATGAGGCTTTCACCTTTAACCTCTGTGTCAGGAGGCAGCTCCAGGTTAGCATTTGCACAGGGAGGGGGCGGGGCTCTCCTCTTGGTCCTCTTCAAGGTCGATTCTGCTGAGCTCTAGAGAGAGACAAGAACAATATTACACATCAAACATAAAGACTTTGAAGACACTGTAAAACCATGCAAACAAGCAACATTGATACATTAAAAAAAAAAAAAAAAAAGTTCCCCCTGCCACCTACCCACCTGTGGTTCCCTGAGATGGTGGGTGCTGAGGTTGTTGGGGACGCTCTGACATGCACCCATGGGGGGCTGGGGGGCTGGTCTCTTCTTAGGCATGTCCGCTGGCAAGATGTTAGAAGACTGGACTGCCAGCTGTTTGTTGAGAGCAGGAGAAGCTGGGGCACTCACTGATACATCCTTTAAGGGGGAAACGGTCTGATCATACATGAGACAGAAATTAGGTGTTTAAGAACATCTATCAGAATAAAACTATTTATTCTTCTGCAAATGGAGACACCTGGACATAGTATAATTGAGCAGATAAGTTCACTTCATACCATTTCAGGCTTTTTCTTCCTTCTTCTGAACAAGCTAAGGAATCCTTTGTTCTCCTTGTTTTGTTTTTTCTCTTTCTTTGGTGGGTTTGTGTCTTCTACAAGACCTAGATCAAATAGTAGTTAAATGAATGAATGATACAATTTAACAGACCTTAGAGGAAAAGCCAGCAAACAGTATATACATCAACACTATAAACTAAATAATTTGTTTTACCCTGCAGGAAATCATCAGATGACTGGTACGTACTGTATCATGAAAATTCAGACTGTATAAGGTGGGCTGTCTGTCACAAGAAAGTACACTAACTTCACTTTCAAATAGTTTCCTGTGATTGTCTAAACTTTCTGGCGGGCACTGTCCCATATGACAAACCCCGCTCATCTGGTATCCAGGCAGGCTAAAACAAAAATCAAAAAGTACTGCAAGTACTATTTGGCCCAGGTGTTCTGCACATGCTACAGATACTGTATAGCTGAGGAATGGTGGATGAGAAATGTTCATTCTGAGGATAATGCTGTGATTGAATATGTGTGTGTGTGTGTGTGTGTGTGTGTGTGTGTGTTACCTTGTAATGGAGGTGGTGAGATGACCTCTCTTTGAGTGAAAGCTGTTTCAGACCAAAAAAAACAATGTCATTGGTATTTTCACATTTAAGAACAAAAATGGAACAGGTCCGACTGTGCAAAGATTATTGTTATTGGCATTTTTTCCCAAAATGATGATGAGGATGGTGAATAGGGTCCTTACCAGCTGTATCTTTGGCAAACACTTCCCTCAGTCCATGGTCATTTAAGGACTTGGTCATGTCCAATGGCTCTTGGGACTGAGAGTCTCTCAGTAAGATGGTCGTCTCGACTCTAAACTCACACTTCTCACAGACCGATGGCATCAACAGCTCAAGAGGCACTCTGGGATTCACACGCACCACGGCCTTGTGGGACTTTCTGTAGTTGATCAACAGACGAACCGTTGCCTGCAGAAGAGAAATCCCAATTTTTATTCAAGTATTTATGTCATGACAGTTTTTACCAATATGAATTATGTCATGAAGAACTAAATAAAATATCCACTCAATGAATGGCTTAAACAGTAAATCTGTTCACTCATCAGAATATATAATAAGCAGGACACAGAATGTAAAGTGTATATTGTAGAATGAGAGGAGGTTTTTAGATATGAAATGATGTAATTCTTGAGTGCTTACATATATTTCCATGTTTCTAATACATTCCTGCAGTAATGGCTCCTTGGAGATAAACTATATTGCAACAAATTATTAAATACTTTCATAAGTTTTCACCTCAGGCAAGTAGGTCTTCTTGATCTTTTCCTCAACCACTTTGGGTTTCAGCACAATCTTCTCAGCTTCTAGTGAGCCAATAGGAGAGTTTGCCTTGAAGCTGATGTTGTTCTTATTGGGTGAGAGGACCTCGACAGTGTAGTCAGAAGGATTCAGGTGATAACTAGCACAAAGCGTCACCAATAGGTCCATCACTGGTTTACTATGAAGAGAAGGAAACTGAAATGAATCATACAGTCATTAAGCTTTTTCATATAATCTCATCTAGTTATGAACTTATCAGGATTCTGCTTTGTAATATATACTTCAAGATCCAACTAATCACTACATAGGATTTTGACTAATCGGGAAAAAGACAAATCCCAGATGTCACAAAAGTGGTCTCGAGACCAGACTCAAGAACTACAGCCCTACATACGACCATGTAGCCTACACTTAACTATTATTCAGGTGATAAAATGGCGCAAGATCAGTGTTCATCTTTCTGAATACAGTCAAAATAATAAGAGCGATCTGTCAAGATTGCTGTGAACGTGCAATATGTCCTACCTTCCATGCACTGTAGCATTCTTCTCCAGCCCCCCCGGCAGAACCACCGACAGAGTATGGTCCCTCTCCAGTGGATTCACCTGGTCATCCATTTGACCTCAAGAGGACTCTAGGACCACTCAAGATCTGTTGCTGCGACCAGTGTCAGGTGAACCTACTGACAGATAAGAATTAAATGACCACGTTGGTCAACTTGCAGTTCTGTTCATGTCAGTAGGCATGTAATGTCTGAAAAATTGACAGAAATTCATCAAATGTCTGAGAGTCAGACTGTTCAAGCCAACAATGCCAGTACACACTTTGTCTGACTGTGGCTGCCAGTGTGAAATGTCTTGCTACTGCTCTAAAGTATTTCAAGAATGAGATTTGAAAGCCTGACCCAGACTACCCCAGGCCCACAGGGGGCTGAGAGCATCAGTCAAAATCCATGTAAATCTGACTCTTACCCTCCTCTGAGCTTTCGGCCGATGGCCTGTTGAATTCAGATTCCTTGGTAGTCCATCTTTAATCAAAACCACAAAAGTAAAACTGAAGCCTGTATGCTTTTGTGGCCTTAAGGTCCTCCAGTATCACCCCTGTTAAATTTCTAAACGTCTAAGGAAGCAGTTCAAAAGGTGATGTCTGATCATTTCCACCAATCAGTCCCAATCAAAACGAGGCTCAGGTGTAGAAATCAGATGTCACGCCCACTTCGCCTTGTGAACCAATGATTATTCTCCTGCCAAGGGTACCAGGGCTAGCATGTTCTGTTGCCCCCCAAAAACCCTTTAATAAAACCCTTATCTTAAACGCTGTACTTCATCCTACTGCCCAGTCAAAGCCAGTGGAGTGCCTAAACAATCAGGCAAATGATACTAAAATTGCTTAAAGTACATCAATTGAAAAATAGCTGACACATTAAATACAAATTAATCTACATACGAACCTGAGTTTTTGGGTTCCCTGCTGCTAATCCAGGTTTAGCTGTAAGAAATAGTGCTGATAGTTGTACACCGATTAAAAATGTTAACCTGGAAAAACTCCAACCGTGAAACTTCACCGTCCCAGCACAACAACGGAGCAATATCCCACACGAAGAAGACCACCGAAAGGTATCGTTGAAAGCCGATTTATAACGCCTCGGTCAAATGTTTGCAACTTTACATAGAAAAAATACCAGGGTGACTTGGTAAACGACGGTTGGCATGGTCAGTCAGCCGCGCTCCTCGCCTCCTTCCATGAATTTACCCACTGTGAACCTTCGCCTAAAACCTTCTGTAGTTTTTAATTAAAGTAATTCCTGGAGTGAGCAGGGCCGGACTCTTCAGCTTGATATTAGACAACGCCCAGTGTATTTTTAGGTATGAATTCAACAGAGCATGCCTCCCGAAACAGCTGTGTGTGTATCTGCTCATCAACAGGCTGCTAGCAAAGCGGACACACGCGCCGCTATCAAGGGTGTGTCCCCCAAAGGCTCCACATACACAGGGGAATATATATATTATATATAATATATATCAATGTATATATCAATGTGATAGTGTTATGTTCAAATATACATCGAAGTAACATTTTAAAGTGTCATTTATTTATGTATTTATTTATTTCATTATTTCATTATTTATTGATTACATTTATTTATTTATAGTTTTTTCTTTAAATTCCTGCATTTAAAATATTTTCGAAAATATTTCAAATGTAAGGATTTCATATTTAGCTGCTGTAGTCAAACTAAACAACAATAACTAAAAACACAGTCCTAAATGGTCTGTCTTAATTAGTTGGCCACGCCCACTGTACAGTGGATGTATATCATAATAAAAAAGTAAACTCTATTCACAACAAACTATTTATCTCACTAACACTTGCAAATTGAGCTCCATTCAGTGCAGCCATGTTGGTCAAGCAGTAATGCTGAGTTCCAAGTAAGCTTAGTGTTTCTTGAGTAAGCAGGATTAGTGCTTTTAAAAGGCTACGTCCCTCCATACTGCCTGTTACACGTTCAGTAACACCTGAGTAACATCATAGGTAGGCATAGTAATATTGTAGTTTGCACTTACCTGTGTCTACAAATTCTTCCCATTCTCATACAACTTTCCTTTCTATATTATCAAGTGGCAGGAAGAGAAAATGAGGGAGAGGTTGAGAAAGAGAGAGGGAGCGAGGTTCTTTACCCCTGTAATCCCCTGTTGTTTAGCAGACAGCCTGCCACACCTTCTGGCCCTGCCCAGCCCTGTGACGAAGTGTGGGTGTGGGTGTGGGTGTGGGTGTGTGTGGGTGTGTGTGTGTGTGAGTGTGTGTTTTGCACGTGGACTTAATTACCTGGTGAACCAGTGCCCCCAGTCTGCAATGTGAAAGCGCTTCAACCACAGGAATGTTGAAAAGCCCATACATCTCAATTTGTTAAAAGGCCTGTAATCCACTTAAGCTACCCATCCTTTATATTGGACCTGACTGAAGTATGGCTGATCAGATTTAGTGTAGACAGTGTGCAGATACACTTAGCATGCATCCTACAAGCTCACAACAATGGTGCTCTGTACTGCCTTACGAAACCAAAGAGCAGTGATGCTGAGAAAAGTGGTTTTCAACATTTATCTCTGTTAGTACAGAAGCGGATAGTATATAATTTCATAGCATTGATGGGTATACTTTTGTCTGACATGAAAATCGGAAAATTAAAAAATACAATATCAGTTGCTGCTTCTTTGCCTTTGTAGGACAGTGTAGATCAGTGGTTTTGAAAGTCTGGATTGGGAACCAAAGCTGTCCCCCTAAATTACAAAATATTCTTGGGCACATCAGTAAAGGAAAGTGTTTTCAGTGCTATTTTTTTAAACTACTTCTTGTATCATGCAGTCGTGGCTTTTCCTAGACCTTAGAACGTAAAGTAGGCAAAATATGGTCTAAAACTATTAGACGTAATATTGTATTTCCCCCACCAGAATCCATGGCTTTCCCATATTTACTCTGTAGATAGAGTAAATCCATCCATTTCCCAATTCCGTGTAATTTACTTTGAGTGAAGGATATCCAGGGCTTTTGTTATCCTAGATGGGTGATTAGTCAAACCTCCAGAGAGAGAGAGAGAGAGAGAGAGAGATAATGATTTGTAACACACTAATGGGGCGCTCAGCTAGATTGAGTGCCCAGCTCACAAAGTCAGGTTAATGTTAGTCCTGAGGTAGGCCGCAGTAGCATCGCACAACGCCCCGGGCCCATCTGCATACAGTAGGTGAAGCAGTAGCAGGCGGGCAGTTAAGTGGGACTTTTAATCAAATTAAGCACAGGAAACACATGTCCACACCGACTGTAATCTTGTAATCTCATTCTGAAAGTCTGTTGGTGGAGACTCAGTAACCAGATCACCGTGTGACTGTCTAGGTTAACGCACTTCTTTTGATGACTAACAAGATGAACAGAAAGCCTGTTACTCACCCGTCCAGTCTGTCACGCTGTATCATCAGCTATGGTGTTGTGAAATGGATGAACCATGAGCACACAGAAAAATACCCTAAGTTAAATACCCTAAGTGGACTGTATGTTAGTCCACTTAGGGTATTTAACTCTAATGTGAGATGTACAGGTGTTAGGGTGTTTTACTGTAAATGAATTTCTGTTCATCTTACATGCTTTCACTTGAGGCCGGAGACAGATTTAGCATGGGCCTACTGGAAAGCATACTTTCCACCCCGGCCCTGCTAAGCGTGGTGAAACCGGCGGCGCGATTGTGACAAGCTGTATTTTTCCTGTCAAGGAAATCAAAAAGGCAACAATATGAACTCGTTTCCCCATGTTATCCTCCGCGGTATGTGGCATTCACCAAGCCGTGTTTACATTCATCAGTAGCCCAGTGTAAACTCGACTCTTTTGAATGGATCTGTGTAAACTCAGGAAGTTTTTACCTAGCAGTGTGTGTGTGTGTGTGGATGTACACATGGATACAAAAGTCTGTCTGTGTATGATCGCATGCTCCTTGTATTTTGTATTTGCTCTGTTTTCCTGAAACCAGAAACCAGAAAGCAAATTGCAGCATTATGCAAGCGACATTACATAAACCAGTCAAATGTACTGTATTTAGCGAAGCCTTCTCCTGGGCAAGGCCTAACGCTGACACCCCACTGTTTGAACAAGGCTCCCACATTCAGCAGCCAGCTTCTAATGAAACACGCAGCTAAGTCACAGATGGCTGCTAAGACGGACAGCTAGCCATGAACTCAGCCTTAGATACATAGTTTACATTGTTGGAAGTGCAGAGTGAGTGTGATCGGAGAAGCATTGGGAATTCATTGTCATGTTTAATATTTGAATCCTTCACTTAACCAAATCCATATGACTTGGACTGACTATACAGCTACAAGCACATATACTGTTCAAAAATGTTCCAAACAAACCTGCATGGTTCTTTGTCTGAAGGCATCATTCTCTTGTGCTTTTTAATTTAGCTCAGTTGTGTTTACTTAAAGCATTTGCTGCTGAATGTGTAGAAATGGGTTCATCAATCATTTTGACACTTGTTAACTTGATCGCTGATCATCAGGCGGTGAGGCACAGTAGTATTAGGTGTATGTGGAGGAGCTGCAGTGAAATACTATTTTAAAAACAAGTAAGCTGTGGAAATTGCATGGAGTCTTGTTCAGTAGTTATGGTAACCGAGCTACCTCCCTGTCTAGACTGAGGCCAAGGAGAAATATCTCCACTGAGCTGTATTGCGTAATCGTAGCTTCAGGCAGGTGCTTGACAAGGATTAAGGATACAGTTTGACTGAATGATTAGAGCTAGACACAACTATGAACATATTTCTTTCCTATACCTGGTTGATAATATTTTTGGAAAGTGGATAATAGTAATCATCAGATCCATTTCAGCAGAATTATCAAATTATCTTTAAGTAAGCATGACATGACATTGGGGACCTGATTAATTATGTTAGATAATAAATATAAATGGCCTATAAATACACTTTATTTATGTATCACTTATCAAAACAGTGATTTATAACCTATAAAGCAATAATAAATGAAACCCAATCTCATAAACGGTGAAAATGCCCGACATGCATTAACAAAACAAGAATACATCAGCAATAAAACAGATCAATAAAAGAGGTTAAGCAAATTACTTAAAAGCCTGCCTGTACAAGTGTGTCATTTACAACATCTGTCATGTGTGTTCACATGGTGAAGTGAAACTGGAGTGCGCCCATGCAGAGACTAGTGACATAAGTTGAACCTCATGGGTGTTCCCATCTCTACTGTCTGTGTCAGCGGTGGAAGGGGGGCTGAGGAGTAGTGTGTGGGTGTGTGAAGGACGCTCAGCTCACACACCTCATGGTGGATTGTTGGGGCAGAGGAAGACCGACAGAGATGGGCAGTGTACGAAACAGACTCATGAAGGGGACCAAAGAATGTTGAAATACTACAGCCAGGGATGTAAAGCAAATTAAACCCACCGTGTCTCAGTTTATCCACTATTTCAGAGTGTATGTCATAAATTCATAGTTTTTATGTGTAACAAACTAATGTAAGTTATTTAATAAAAAGCATAAATTCACGCTTTGGTGGTTGTTGTTTTTCTTAAGATGATAGAGGTCACCCATGTTTTATTTACCACTACATCATTGAATACTAAAATTTTGCAAAATCTCAAAGCCAGAGGAGACTAGATTCTGGCATGGTATTTATTTGTGATAGCAGTTACATAACCATGTCTTGGTGTAATTTAACTGACTGACCAGCAGATGGCATGAATTCACAAGAGAAAGCTAGAGGGAATACTGTACAGTGTGGTATGGCTTGATTTGTAACATGCACACACACACCAACTTCCTGACACCCCATACCCCAGCACACCATACAGATGGAACATACAGATGATACACAAAACTACTGTGATACAGTGTCTCAGTTAATCACATGTTTAATCATAAGACAGTAGGCCTACCTGGCTAAGGACTATGGTAAGCTGTTCCATTTCTATAAATATGTTTCAAAGCAAGAAAATATCCCCATATACCCAGCCTAAACCAACCAATACTGCAATATTTCTTGTTGGCATGACTTGTGTAACAAAGATCACTAGGCAAAAGTTTAGCTTTTTCTGAACTCCACAGACACCTAGGATTTATTCTGGCTTTTACAGTGTTGCTGACAATATTCCCAGAAGTGAATAAGAGCTACTGTAATTGCATAATTCCCATAGTTTCCCATTGTTTTTCCTCTTTACAGCGGGTTGCTTAGTTGATTGGAAAGGCCTGAGAACAAAAAGACAATTGGATTTGGAAGTGTCTAAATGGTAATTTGCAGGTATAGATTACAAACAGTGACTTATAGGTAAATAAAAAGGTGGGTAAAATATGACCTTGGTGATAACCATAAGGAAAACAACCACCAATATTAGCAGAAATTATATTTTCAGAAAAGTATTAATTTAGCTCCTCCTCAAAACACCCTATCTTATATTATACTCACTCTGACGATGGATTTCATATCATAAAGATTTATGTCAGCCTTTAAAGGCGGGTAAACTGACTTTAGGTGAGCTTCCTCTCCACTACATCCCTGCCTACTTCTAATTCTGACTTTGAGGTTTTCTACAAGTGTATTTCCAGTGAAATCAGGCCATCTTGTGGCAGTCGGAGCTTTAAGGACGTTTAATTCCCACCCTGCGATGCCTTACCAACCGGAAGCGCGGATCGATTTCTCCACGGCGGGCAAAGGCTGCTAAAAAAAATTTTAAAATCAAAGGATCGCGCATTAAATGTTAATCCATCAATCCTCGAGCAGGATTTCTCAAAAGGAAACGCACATTTAAATCCTAAATTGACAGGCTATCCTCTTAAAAAACGGATTATTCTTTCGGCTATGGGATCTACCTTCAGGGTCCCCACCTGCTGGGCACCATAATGGTGGTGAGTATCCAGGGCTATGGAGAAGGATCTGTCTAAACGATCTGAACATCACAGTTTACCTTTGAGTCAAACATTGTCGGGATCAAACCTGTTTAGATTTGCTATTGCTTTTAAAACAATACATTGCTGTAGTGATTGCGCGCTGTGCGAGAACAACGCTTTTTTCCCCCTTTTTTTTTACCATTGTTATGCATTCCTCTGCTAATTGCACATCGTGTTATATGCCTATTCATTCGTAGAATAATATTATTAGATATTGTATGATCTTTTGAAAAAATAAATAAATAAATAACCTAGACATTTGAGGCATTGAACCATTTCACTGATTACAATCAACCAATGTTCTTAATTGGCCTGGAGTATAGCCCAGTTATGGGTTATTCTACTACAATAAGACGCTGACATTTGTCATTCATTCTCAAATAAATACACAAATAAATACAACTGAAAATAATCGCGACATGATCACAAATAAAATCAAAAATATTAGCATTCCCGATGTGTTGGGAGAGAAAGGGGGGGGGCTACAGTTACCGGCCTACGCCTTTCTGTGAAAATGTCCCTTATTCGCATCTTGTGAGATGGCAATAGGGCCTTCATCAGCAGAGGATTCATGATTAAGTGGCCAACAACGGTGTCAGAGAAAACAAGCGTCTATTTCTATTTTAGGAAAGCCAATTGCCTCCCTATATAGTGAAGCGATTACAAGGAATAGACACACATCTGGCAAGGACACGCCCAGAGCCAGTCAGCCCCATTCAGCTCCATTCACTGGTTTATGGCAGGGCTCCTCAAGCCTTTTCACATCCAGGATCTCCACATGGACTCCACTTTGCCCCCTTAGAGCCCATTCAACATTTTATTCCAGGGACACCCATATGGGAAGATTTTTGTTGTTGTTGATTTACTGTTGAATTGTATATCACTGCGAGATAACAGCCATCCTTATATATTCTGTCCTTGGGATAACTTGAGTGATTTATAGAGAAATTAAACTATTCCTCTTTTTTTTTTTTGCTGGAGAAACCCTCCCCTCCTTCTCGCTCAAGGCCCCCTGGAGGCCCCCAGACCCCAGTTTGGGAAGCACTGGTTTAGAGGGGATGCTGATGGGTGGCTGCTGCTGATGCGATTAAAAGACTCAGCCTCGGTCGGTCGCTCACTCGTGCGTGTGTGCGCTTTTTTTTTTCCTGGAGTCGTGGTGGTGCCGGTGGCGGACGGGGAAGAGAGGTGGTATTTATGCGAGCCCTTGTCTGTGGCGACTATTATGCGAAGGTGTCGATTTTCGGAGTCCTGGAAATAACGCGGAGACATCATCAACATGGCGACAGCTGCTGCGGCCCCCTCGGCTCGTTTTGAAACCGCGACAATTAAGGTATCCGCTTCTAACACCTTCCCTTTAATCTCTGATGTCTTATTAGCCTTGTTATCGCCTTATTTCCTGCTTTCTGTCGCGTTCTTTTATATCCTTCGCTCCACGATAGTCACTTGATATCGAGATCAATATAGCGATCAATATCCTTCCTTACGAAGAAAAACTACAGTAGCCCTATAATAAAAAGGATACTATACACATATCACAGCAAAACCATGACTCTAAACCCTATAGGAAAAATAATCGGTACCATAGGGGATAAAAATACCCTAAAGTGCGGTAAGGTCACTATAAACTCGCTGTTGAGCATCACAGACAGTAAGTAAGTAAGGCCAGTAAGTCCTCACAGGCATATTATAGCAGTATTATAGAGATTTTTCCTAAGAGCTATTCAAAATGTCTGATATATTGCGTTGGCAGGCTATCGTTTCTCCCGTGTTTGCTCAGTCGACCGGTTTTTCAGGGCTCTGTTGTTTCAGCACCACGGACAGCGCTGCCTTTTGACTCCAGGTCTGTTCGTTGAAATTTTAGTCACTCAGCTGAGAGGCCTGCAGGTAGGGGCTTCAGTGTCTTGCTCAAGGACACGTCGACAGGACACGCGGCTGCAGCTGGGATGGAACCTGTGACCTTTTCTGTTTTGTAAACCACTAGGCCACCCTAGTGCAAACGTGCATTCCACCGGGCTTTCATGTATTCATCCAGCAGGTTATGAATGGTGTCTTAGATAAAGGACTGAGGTAAATGAGGTAGATTTTTTGATCATTCCCAAACTAATCGATATCTATTTAAGTTGTTATGTGTCCTAGAAGCGCTATTCTCATGTGGAACATTCAAGGTCGTCTGTGTGTGAACCAGATCCTTTCTGATTTGATGGTTACTGTGATTCCTTTCGTTGCCAGAGTACATCAACGCAGATATGTCCGCTGTCCGTACTTGGTATCCGTCTGTCATGTCGTGTTTGACTCCGGGGACGACCACGCTGATAGTTGAGCTCAGAGGTGGGTGTGGATGTTAGGCCTCTGGGGTCGATCGGGCCTCTCATACTCACAACCCCCCACAACCCCCGGAGCTCATGCTAGACAAGCTGTCAGGCCACACATCAAAACACCACGTCCCGGGGCAGTCTTTAGGACACAAGCAGATGTGTTTTATGATATTCCCCCTATGGGAGAAGCTACAATTAATTCCCTGTTTATGCCCGATGGTTTCCTAGAGGCAGTGATAGTCAATGGCTCTTTAATAATGTCCCACTCCCAGTAATGATGAATGCTGCACCTGGGTGGCCAGAGAATACGAACCAGATAGCTCATGTCATCTATTCTTTCATCTCATTTCTTAGTTGAGAATTTTCATCTTGCCTTCTCATCAAGAAATGGTTAAAATAGATGTGCGGTAGGATCCCCAGTGATAGCTGCATAAAACATCAATAGCTGTTAATCAGGAGAAAGGGTTCATGCTGGTATTTCAGGTGTGTGTTACTGTGTCACCATTTTGGAGGTTGTCTTTGTAAAAGCATTATCTGAAACAAAGGATTCGAAAAAAAATACCAGTGAGAACCTGCTGTACATGTCACCTTGTTTTTGACACTTTCATTCAGATAAGTGGAACAATTCTTTTTATCGATTTACAAAAAAATGTTTGAATTTCTGATGGGATTATGGGTGGCAAGGCCACACGGGCCAGGTGAAAGATATTAGCCTCTTGTGCCATCCCAGAAGCGTACTCAGAGATATGTAAGATGTGGAGTTGTGAAAAGGTTCAGGCACCGGTGTGACATTGTCAGACATGACACACATCTGAAACTGGTAAAAGTCATATTTTGATCATTGCTTGGGGCATGACTATAATCCAGAGTCTCTTGCCACTGTGTGCATAGGTGAAATTGGTGGTATTGTGATGGGTGAAGTTCCCTCGGGTTGTATGCCATTCATCCAGGCAAGGGTTGAATGTCAAAGTGCCTTAAAGCATTTCTCTTGTTCTTTCTCTGCCTGTTAAAATGGAAGGGGAAGTGGTCTCTATTCCTCCATTTCCATTTTGAAAAGAAGAAATGCTGACGAATCAAGGAGACATTACTTTTGAGATTCTCCCCCCAGAGGGGAGGCTCTTGTTTTCTGGGCCAGTACGGTGTCCCAGGAGGATCAGGATACACCTGGGAGACTGGGGAGGCTAGAAAGCACAGACAATGCTTTGATAATGGCCCACCAGGGTTTTTTGGGAAGATCTTGTTTGTGAACCTCCTACTGTCTCCTGGGTGACGGAGATGGGCTTCTGGGTATTAGAGGTTGTAGGGTTTCAAAGGGAAAGCTGGTGGTAATAGTGATTGGGGCACAAAAGAGAAAATCAATGATAATTGTAGAGTAAATGTGTAGCGCTAAGTTACTCCACCCTATTGTGGATGAAGTTCATTCACATGTTTTTTTTTTCTAATTTGTGGCCATCCACCAATTAATTATGCTATAAATGAGTTTATTTAATTGCTTCACTGCCTCCAACTCTCCAGCAACCACTGTCTCTGTGAAGCTGAAAGCAACCATGAATAGATGTGGACAGACCAATAAATGGGGAAAAGTGAGGAGGTTGTTTTCTCTTCTTGGGCTGAGGCACTGTTTTGCCTTTCTTTTTCTCATGCTGTCCACCTCAGTTGGCCTTGGCTATCGCAGTGTCCCTCTGAATCAGTTCAAGGCCATCGTTTGCCTGTCA
>CABFOQ010020463.1:2698-12746 GCA_900660455.1 Gephyroberyx darwinii
AAATACATAGATTCACAGAAAAGTCAGGAAAAGTAAATCAGACAGGTGACTAGGAACACCTCTGTTCTTTTCAGAGCTATAGTGCAAAGTTTCAAATTTTGCTTTTCATCTTACATGCTTACAGGCTTAAAGGTGCTATGTGTAGCATTTTCAAACATCAATATATCATTGCCAAATCAATTGTGATACGGTATAATTATCGTAAACAAATGAGACCATGGTCAAGGCGATTTGTAGCCTCCATTTTACAATAGTGGTATTATTAGTGCTGGGATTTCTCAAAATGAAGACCACATGTCCCACAAACCCCACTGCATCCTGTCACAAGGAGAATGTTGCTATTTGTCCCTCCTCCCCCTCCCTGGCATCATTCCATGTCTGTTTGTTTTCTCTTTCCCTTTACTGAAGACAATAAACACATTGGAAGTGATTTTGCCATCTGCCTTGCCAGAAACTCTGAAAGCTTTAGCTCTGTTTACATTGAAAGAACAGCGCCCTCTTCCTGTTTTGTGCCATAAAGTAATCCAGCACATTTCTCACCAAAGTCGACCCGGTGGTACACAATGTTTAATGCAGCGGAGGGACCGGTAGAAGTTGCCAATGTTTTTGACGATGGTCTTGTTTATTTACAGTAATGTCTCAGAATGAATGTGGTAATGATTTATTGATGCTAAAATGCTACACATAGCACCTTTTAAAGGATAAAATCTTAGTATGAAATCTTACAGTGTTTATCCATCCTGATTGTGCGTCATCATGGAAATAAATACTGTGTCCTGTCCTTCCATGACTTGCCGACTGTCCCTTCCACTAGCTTGACCTTGTGATCACAGTGTCTGCCCATAGACCAGAGGAGTGGGGCATCTTTCCCAAACCAAGTTACACCAATCTGCTTTGCTCACTTGACACTTGACCGTTCTGTTTGATGTGCCATTCCTTGGCCGAAGGATAACTTCCTTGCTGACTTACACAGTGTACCCATGCTGTAGATTTATCCCAGTGAATAATGTAACATAGACAGTGTCTCTGTATCTACACGTCAAAGCAATCCCACTCTTATGTCACTGTAGATCTGGGTCACTACCCCCAAGTGTTTCCTAGTGCTTTCATTAAACATTAACAGTGTCTAAGTATATTTCTATGTCTCTGCCTCTTGAAACCACAAATGAGTTCCACTTGGTGGGGAAATGAGATACAAACACGTTGGTATCTTCTTCCTTGTGCTGTTGTAAGAGGGGGTTATTTCTCTCTTTTTGATTGTTTGAATAGATTTTGGGCAGTCTGAAGTAAGGGCATGGGATTCAAGCTGTTATAGATATTGCTGGCCTAGTAGAGTCCTGGTTGTATGCAGTGCTAACATGATGCAACATTCAGTCAGTTGTTCTGGATTAACATGATACTGACAGTGAAGAAATTATATTTACTATCAAATGCACTCTCAACAAACAAGCCAAAATACCAAAACCACACTAAAAAGAGAGGCAATGATAAAGACTGGTATCTCACCGAGGTCACGTATTGTATGTCCCGGCACAGTTTTGTCTCCCGCGGGAAGTCGGCCAGATCCAGGAAGCTGTCTACCACCACCTGGCCAATCAAATCGTGCCGCGTGAACCTGTCAAAATCATAGACGCTGAAGTGCAGCTTGCGGCTTGGCAGCTCGGCGTACGCCACAGGAAAGAGGAACACCTCATCGAACATTGGGTTGAGTGTCTTGCGATGCACCTTGGTCTGGTGCTTGGTCTTGCGGTCGGGCAGCAGGTAGATCTTGACATAAGGATCGGAGGTTCCTGAGAAGTCCTTGGCGGGAAGGTCCTGGGCCTTATGGATCTTCACGATCAGCTGCTCCAGGTCACAATCGAATTTAAGGATGAAGTGGAGACGCCCACAGCTGTCAGCCCGACGCCCGTCTTCAGCATCCACCGAGCGCTGCTTGTACAGTTCTGGTTTGATCCGGCCCAGACCAGACAGGGACTCCTGGCGCTGGAACTGAGCAGGGTTGAAGTCTGGATTGGACAGGTTCATCTGACGACGGATGGAGTTGTGGCTGTTAAGAAGAATAAAATTCAGACATGTAAGGGACTATTGTCGTTTTACCACCTAAGGAACCTGAACCTTTTGGGTACTTTTTTGAGCAGGAACCTTCTCAGCGGGAACCTTTTTAGTTCCCCAAAAGATTTCGAGGTTGCTTTCCCACCGCACCAAAGTACTGGGGAGATTATGCAAATAAGGAGTAATATAATAGCTTGTATTGACCAATGAGCGTTGTTCAGTACTGCAACTCCGCCCCAATGGTTCCTGGTGCCCCAAAAAGGAACTTTTTTTGGGTCGAGGAACTATCCAAGAGGAACCATTTTCAGGGCTAGTTCCTCCAGTGGGAAAGGTTGAAGTTCCTGGACCTAACTACCTATAGTACTAAGTTCCTGGATAGTTCCTGCGGTGGAAAAACTGCTTGTTAGAAAACACTACTGGTCTATTTTTTTGTATTTCATGTGAAACCCAGTCCAAAGCCTCATGTACTGTATTCTCAGCTAAGACGTTAGACTTCTTATCAGTATGCAGCTGTGTGTGTGTGTGAGTACACGTCCACATCCGTCCTTCAGTTGGTGTGTTTTCTGGCTGAGGAATACTAACCACATAGAGGACATCAACTTATCTCTCTGAACTCTGTCTCTCTGCGTGTCTCCATCTGTGTGTAACCTTGGTCAAACAACCAAATACTGGTCCAAAACAAGCATCAGGCCGATGTGTACTGACCGTACAGATGAAGTGGGCTCAGTGATCTGTCTCTGGACCCTGTCTCTGGCTAGGGTGTGGACCTGGTTTTTCTCCAACTTGCATTGCGTCTCCAGCGGGATGTCAGGTGACGTGTGGCTGATCTTCATGGCTGACTCCAGGACAGACACATCAGGATGGGGTGCTGTGGGCTCCTTAACACAGCCATCCTCGCTGTACTCCCTCTCCTCCCCGTCCACCTGCGCAGCAGACATGGACGTTCACAGTTTTGATGAATATTGGTACTGAAAATGCAAACTTGGGAAGCGGCAGTGAGATTGTGGGGGTTTGAGGACAGTGTTCTTAGTGATAGGAGATGGGTGTATTGCTGAAGGGAGGTGAGTATACTGGTCCTCAGCTCACTGCATTTCTAAGCATACAACTTGGTTGCCTCGACAGAATTCAATAGGAAGGAACTAAACATTTTGGAAACAATAAATCTGACTCATTTCGTATTTAGATCATGTCAGCTTGTTGACTAAAAGTATAAAGCTTTGTTTTTATTATTTTTATTATTATTAAAAATTGTTAATCTACTTTTGAAACACCCAGTATATCCCTATTATTTGTGTACAGCCAATTCTCTAATGGATGTCACTAGCGTGATTGCTAGGAGATTTTTGAGTGTAATAAAAGTCATCTACCAAACTAAGTTTAGTCACAATACTTTTGACTGTTTAGAATTTTACTAAACAAGAGTTATTTTGGGCTTTTGAATGACTTTGACATAGATAACATTCAACATGACTAAGGCTTAATCCCAATGTCCCCCCTAAGGCCTAAGCCCTGAAATCACACAAACTTAATTGATGTCACCTGGTAGATGCTTGAGTACAAGAGGCTGCAAGGGCTCGCAATTGTATAAATAGGAATGGGACAGCACTTTGAGACATATTGCGTTACCTTGACGACACCAAAACATGTTACGTACGATTGTGGGTTTGGGACTTTTTATTTTATGTTTTTTACTTTCTTCACGGTCAAGGCACTTAAGGGACCGACTGCCTGATCTGAACGTCTTCCAGGCTCATGCCTTACAGAGTGGACGAGAGGTAATCGGCAAATAATCAATTTACTCGTTTTTGCCAAAACAGCATCATTAAGCAGAAATTAAAAGAAATAGTTGACGAATAAACATTTGTCCTTCCATTTGTTTACTGTTTTTTTTAAACGCTTCCAGGCTTCCCCTGGTGACCATGTATTCAACATCACAACACTATGAACTGTGGGTAATTCCCTCAGGCAAAGTCTGCAGAAATGCAGACTTACGGAAAGTGTGCATAAAGGGCTCAAAAAGTCTGCGAGAGAGCCTTCATGCACTTGATGATTTGACAGTGGGACAGCCCTAAACCCTCGCGCACTTAGCGGGAACGTGCCTCAAAGTCTGAGTCCATGAGTGTGGACATTGGGATTTGGCCTAAGAATTTCATTCTGGCAGCATTGCTCTTCTTCATTACCTCTGTGAGGACGGGCTGTTGATCCCCTCCCAGGAAATGTGCCCCCTTGAGGGCGTCGGGGAGGAAGCGGCCACTCCATGGCACCCAGCACAACTTCCACGAGACGAAGAGGGAGACGCTGAAAAGAGCCAAGCCACATGTGGTCACCAGCAGGGACAACAGGCTCACCGACACATCTAGAGATGGGTGGGAGAGACAGAGACACAGACTCAGTGAAAACAGCTTGGCCATTAAGAGAGGCTGCCACACATAAACCTGTCTTCCGAAGGAGGACAAATACGATTGTTGAAGAGAAAATGTCTTCCCAAAGATTACACAAATACAGTATATCAAGAATTTGAAAGCAAGACCAAAAAACAACCAAAAATTACTCTCTTTGATAGGGTATCAAAAATGTTGTACAATAGCCCCAAAATTCATAACACCTTAATAAAACCTAAGTAGAGATTAAGATTGATTCAACTGATTTCTCTTTTAATCAGTATGCTATCCTATATCTCCCTACCTCTTTTCCCATTTCTCTTCACTGCATAGATGTCACAAAACCTATTCAAACATACGGTGGACGGCCCACACGTGAGGCAGTACATATGTTTGAACATCTTCTCAAGATTGAAAAAATGACCCTGAATGTGGAAATAAACAAGTGAGAGAGGTGTTCCATGGCAAAGAGAAAGTCACTCTCAGATGCAAATCCTTCTAGGACTCCATTGTATTCCATATCAATTCTGTATTTGCAATCAAGCAAGAGAGGTTCACTTCAAAATGTTGCACAGCATATACGCAAATAAACTACTAAGTTCTAGTTTCAAAGATATTGATAAAAAATTGTACATTTTGTGCAACCAAACATTTGTTTTTTTGGTTGCCACACCACACTATTATCTTTTGGAATGACTTATATACAACATTGTGGCCGTGGGGTGTGGTTGTGGCAGCAGCTGTGGGCAGAGAGAAGGGGGAGGGGCTCAGCGGGAAGGCAGACACACCTGTGAGAGGTTAGGCTGATTCTTCCTGCGATTAACGGTGTGCTTAAATCTTTCACAGTGAAGCTGGGTCCAGACAGCGACCGCGCTCTGCCTGGAAAGGCTGTTTAAAGAAGCTGACTGAGAAGTCTAAGCACTGTTTGTGTGCTGGCTGATGGGCCCTGGTTTTGTTCTAATAAGTAAAGCCGTCTGTCTCTCCCAACCCCTCTCTGTGTCTGTTCCATCAATCTGTTCCCTCTAGTGGCAACACGTGTGTCACGAACATATTCTAAGTACTACATGCTGCAATTTTACCTTGAAATTTAAAAATGTATTTTTTAAAATTTTGATTGTAAAAGCAAGTCTCTTCAATTAACTGTGAAATCAAAGTTTACAATGCTATTTCCATTTTTTTCCCATTTTAAAAATTGGAATTCACATCATCACTGGACTTTTTAAAATTACACAGCAAAAAAAAGTCTTTCTACTTTAACCCATTATAATAAGCTTGACCTGTCCTTTTATTTATTACAAGAATGTTATTTTTTGTAATTTACTTTGATTTTGTTTGTTTGTATTGCCATTTCTAAAGATGCCTCATACTGAAGAATCTCAAATATTTTCTACTGAAAGGCGGACTGCCCACACTGCTTAAAAAAAAGCTTTAAAAGAAGATCTATTCACATATCCTTTGCTTTCCAGATGACTTGCTTTTGCGTCCCTTGTTCCTCCTGTCTGAGTCTGATATGTTTATGCCCACACTCAATGCATGATGGATAGGACGTTTGAGACCAAAGGACAAGAGTTTGTGTTGCTATCCATTAGCAAAGGGGAAGTTGCTCCCTCTAACTGCTGGGCAATAGCAGCTTGTACAGCAGGACAGATAGTGCTCGTGTACAGCGGATGCCTCTTTCTTCTGAAGCAGCTTTTCACAAAACAAACTAAAAGCATCTGCCAAGAGAGTTAAAGACTGAAAGGGGGTGATGGAGAAGAGAGAGAGAGACCTGTACCTCTCTCCATCACCTCTCTTAGATATTTCAGTTTTTCTGTCTTGCTAATCACACGGAATCAGACTCAACAGAAAGAAAGTTGGTCTTCATTTTCCAAACCCACCAGACAAACTGAGCATCCTTGCAGAGGCCTTCTACCCAGGATGCATTGATACACTGGTCCACAGTCCCAGGAGAGAGTGACCATCTAGGGAGCAGCCAGGGAGGCTGCTGAAGGTCCTCCTGAGAGGTTTGATTTCTGGGAATAAGTTTAAGTTGCAATTTGAGGTGACAAATAAAGTTGAGCGTTTTGTTTGAATCCTGCCTATAGCATGATCTGTGTCAGGAAACTGCCCTCATATTGGACTGGTGACACCTGACTTTTCCCCTGAGGTGCCACAGCTTACAGCATACAATTATTTACATGACCCTTGGACCCATCAAATGTATTTAATATGTTCAAAACTATGGTTAGACTGATCTATCTGTTTGTGTGTGTATGCGTGTTTGGGACACCCTTAACCTACAATTGATACTAAGGTGATATTTTGCTCAGATTCCACAGAAGTATGCATTAATATGTAATTAATATTAACATTAGCATTACCATTATTATTATCCTGGGTTTCAGTGGAGGGTTTTAGTGTCCCATGGTCTAAATGCAGTTTCAGATGTTTTCTCACCCTGCCAAGAAGGAAACACTGAATCTTTGTCATTTTGCCATGAAAATGTTCAAATTTAAAGATATTGAGTATCAGCATAAAATATCAGCAATATCGGCAGTTTCAATACAAAAGATATCGGTATCGGTATTGGTCTTCAAAAACCCATAACAGTCGAACCATATTCAAAACTTATTGCATAATTCAAAACCTGTATGTTTGTCAATTAGATTTTTTTTTCATTACATGAGTTTTATATGAACAGCATTTTGTAACCACAACAATCCTTCACTCGAGATATTTTGGTCTCTGTTAACAGGGCTATTCTGCAACACTATTCCAAGCAAGCCATCTATATAGTGTATGGTCTCTGTAATTAGAGCACAGTCAGCGATATGATTTGTGAAATGAACCAGATAGGACATGGCCCTCTGCGGTGTACGGCTCTGCGCTGGGGACCAGCTGGGATGAACTGAAAGTAATGGAGACATGATATATGTATGCTCCAACACAATGAATGGCTTGTATTCACAGTCGGCACAGTTAGAGAGAATCCAGCTGAGTCATTGTGCAACAGTTGTGATGCTTTTGTGTTATTAAAAAAAATGAAAAATATCTCACACCCCTAAACTGAATATATAGAAGGAAACGCTGCTAGTTTTTATCTCATGCCTTCACCTCTTAATACTAATACCACTAACAGGTTGTCATGGTGTTCGTCATGCACCCTTCCAGTCCAGCCAACAATAACTCAAATGCCGGTATTAAACCATTGCTGTTTGATTTAGTTGTAACGTGTCACTCACCGGGGCCATATTACTCTTTTCTAGAGGAATTCTTTGAGTTCCTTTCAGAACCGGTTGACTCAAACTCACAACATTTTCATTATTGTTGAAGGCTGACTCACCGCTTATCAACACTGCACAACTCACAAATCGACCCACTCTAATAGGAACACCCTTGATCTGGTTCGCCGTCTCAGATTTATTTGTTTGCCCTCACCTTCTGCTGCTATCAGATCATTACCTCATTCAATTTGAACCACCCTGTCGCCATACCAACCACATTGATACCTATAGTAGCTAATGTATTGACGCCGCCACTGTTGCCAAACTCACAGATCTTTTGCACATTGGCCCTATTGATAAGTTCATCAATGAACTAAACACCACCTTACACAATATGTTTGTTTCTGTTGCGCCACTAATCATGAGGTGTTCTTGGGAGTTTTTCTTCCTCTTCTTCAATTGTATCAATCGTGTTGCTTTATTTGCATTCAAGCCTCAAGGCGCGACCTGGCGACCACGTCCCTTTTCAAACTTTTTTGAGTTTCAACAAAGTTAAAGAATGAAAACTCTGCCTCTCCCTCCCCCTGGCCTCCTGGCCTTTGAACCGAGTCGTGGTGTTTATATGAGCTTATGGAACGTCTTTCGAGCATCCCGGACCACCCTTTGGCTCCGTTCAATTATTTTCGTTATAACCTTTCCTAAAGCTGCAGGTTGTCCTGGCTTTTTCTAGGTCTTCTTGCGGGGTGCAATCAAGACACCAAGCCCTAAACCCAGTGCAAGCCAGTGGTGGTTAATTGAATTCAGCGGCTCCAATAATCAGCAAGCTCACTCCCCGCCAAAGGAAGTCTCACATTTTTAATTATAAAAGGCTAGAGAGGTCTTGATTACTTTAATTGTCTGTGGTGGTGTTCGTTGGGATTATTCCATGCCGTGAATATGCATGCAGGAACACTACAATATCCCCATATCTTACTATCGATGCCTGAATAGTCAGTAAGGCATTTATTAGGCATAGGAAATGTATAATTGGGCTCATATTCATTATTTTTGGTAATATGAAATCTGAAATATGAAAGGCATTAATAACCTCCTCCTCAATGATTTGACTTTCCCTATTAAAGTCCTTATAATCTGCTGGGCAAATCAGTAGCAAGTATGTGTCCCCTATATACTACAACAGAACAGTGTTAGTCTACAGCACATGAAAATATGATTATTGAACACATTTACTTATTACCCTTTGGAGAGCAATTTAAAAAAAAAACTAATAATTTTGCATCTTTGAAATGGCAAATAAATGAATGAAGTGAATCTCTAACTCCACAGTGATAATTGGTCCAGCGTTTAATTTCAGGAAGTTCAGATAAGTGTCAAAACAATTCAACACCAACAATAGTGAAACTACAGAGAAATGATCTTCCAAAGGCTGAAGATGGATTCACATTTTTGAATGTGAAACGTGAATTGCCACATTCTCAATTTGCCGCCAAACCATTGTTGCACAAAAAAAATGGTACGCTAAAAAGTGAGAAAATTACACGATGCGAAGCTATGCAGCGAGCGACTGCTAACAGAGACGGAGAATGTCATCCAACCAAGGAGGGCCGTGAGATTTCCTGTCTCTCCAGCAATACGAGTGGAGTAGATTTTCTGATGGGAGCCTCCACAGAGGCGCTGGATTACGCTCCAAAAGCCTAAAGTGAACAGACAGACAGATGGCCTCCTTTTATTGATTTGGACTAAACCTCCCTTTGATGAGGCAGCGTGTAAATAAACAGCACGGCGTAGGGTTGGCTGATTATCCAACTATTGAGGAGAACGGCTGATTTGTATTGAACAGAAGATGACCGAGGGGTGAAGGAGAGCAGCGGGGCTTTCTGGTGCATGTGTTTCATTTAGCATGTATGCTAATATGTCACACACACACACACACACACACACACACACACACACACACACAGAGCAAACACACTTCATCTTTCATTCTTTCATCAGATAGCTGTCTCTTGTCTAGGAGAGTTTCCAGTTTGATGATTTATTCATGCTACTGTATGCATGTGTGTATATGTGTGTGTGTGTGTGTGTGTGTGTGTGCGTGCTTGTGTGCGTGTGTGTGTGTGTGTGTGCGCGCAAGTCCCCATGCCGTATTCCGGTATCCGCAGGTGTCAGAAAGACAAATTGGAATAGTTTTAAGACCTTTTTAATGCTACCTGGAATTGAAGACCATTGTTTGTTTTGTTGAGGTCATGTATTTCTATTCATAGACTAAAAAAAAAAAACACACAGAACATGAACACTCATCTTTGTTTTCCCACCAAACTCCCTGCCCACCCAGTATACACTGCCCACAGCAAATGTAATACTAATAAATGAATAAATACGTGAGTTAAAGGTTAGATATAGATTATTGTA
>CABFOQ010020466.1:3682-14921 GCA_900660455.1 Gephyroberyx darwinii
GTACTGCCTGAGCTGTCGCTTCACTAGTATATACTATAGAAAGAGTTATGGTCAGCACTACTGCACTGCCTCCATTTCCCAATACAGCCAAATCCCTCCCAGCAGAGCAAATCCTGTCTGATAAGAGTGGACAGCTATCGCTCCATTTCATCCACACAGACACGCGAGCTGCAGTGGGGGAGATTACACCAAAGGAGAAGGTGACAGCCCTATCTCTGGGCTTTGGGGATCTTTGTGGCAATGGCTGGCTTATCAGACCTGCTCTGATGTCTCTTTAGCAATGCATTAACAGTAACAACAGATACTGAGAAAATACTGAGAGTCATATTTATATCAGGTGTATAAGAGGTGAAAGGGAATACGGCCCTATAACTGCAAACCTTAGCCAATATCAAATAAAAGAAAGACATCGTATCAAGCTTGCAAGAGTTTGATGGAGACATTACATTTGAGTAGTCTATGATTCCTGTTGTTAGCATTTATTCTCTATCTGACATCATTTTTCTGTTGCTAAAATCAATCCATCATATACTGCTCCAGTATGATGTTTAGTCCTACATGAAAAGATTGAAACTGCTACATGGAAAGGCACATATGTCGAATACAAATGAAAATCTGAAAATTGTCAGTACAAAGCCAGAATCAGTAGAGTGGTTTTATAAGACACATCCTCTGTAGTGGATCTAATTTCTGAATTATACAAGAGCTCGGTCAAAGGAGATATTTCATTTAAATAATGAATTAAAGCCTTGTATTCATCCTCATTAACTGTGGGACTGCTGGGGCTCCTAATAGACATATACTATAGCTAAGCTTTTTACTCTCCGTTTCACATATTCATTAGTTTCCATTTTCAACAATAAATCTGACCTTGCATGGAGCCAGTGATCTATGAGCTTGTAAACATAAAGCAATTTTGTACATGCTCTTAAAATGAATAGCAAATTAGTAGTAAAAAGGTACAGAATGTAATGAAAAATATCCATTGGATATTTAGTCTTCTCAAAGGCTGACAAGAAAAGCACCTTGTATACAGTAGATTCTGCAGAACGCTGCATCATCCAGAAAAAAACAACTGAACACCAAGCCACATACAGAACACACAGAATCACCACGTAAAAACATACAGACATTTCATTACAATATACTATATATATATACTATATTATATACTACATACTCATTCTGGGGCTAGTGTATAAAGCATCCAAGGTTTGAGAAAGTTCAAATTCTCTAAGTCTCTCTATTTCCTTTTATAATATTCCCTATTAGAGAAGAGTGAAGGAAAGACTACACAAACTACATTTAAAGTTTTAATACCAAACAAAAATATATCTGTGTTATTAAGCAAGTTTTGCAAACGTTTGTAAAGTTGATGTATTTTGAGGGAAAGGAACAGTCTCTGAGCAACCACCATATATGGGCAAATGTCATAATCCCTGACATTATTCTATCATTCTTTCTGTAAGAGTAGATGTCTAGTTTTTATAAGGAAAGCTAAATCATTTTGTGGCATGTGATATACAATTGGAGTGGCTTAGGAAAGTAGTGTGATAACTTTAGTTCCTCACAGTGCAGGTGACGGGTGAATTGTTGGCTTATTTTTCTATTGGCTCTGTGTAGGTTCCACACTAAGGAAAACCTCAGCTCCTTTATCAGGTGGCCATGGGCCTACCAATCCCCATAACAATCACACAACAATCTACTGCACACACAAAAGAGAGAACAACAGTTCCCAAAGTAGCAACACCTCTTTTTATCTCCAAGCAGCTAATTCATAAGAAGGCTGAGCAGGTAGTTCCCATTCCCATTTGATGTTGCGGTTACAAACTGGCTCAGGCTTGCACCAATAAGAGAGACCATGTACAACATTCATGCATCAACAAAACATCTATTTAAAGTAGAATTACCAAACTACACATCAAAACATAGTTATGGGGTGTGGAAGTCAGTGGTATCTGTAGTGTGGGTGGAGAGTATGTTGTGGAGGTGTAAAAGTAAAGTAGGAAATCAAACAAAGTAAACCTACACAAATGATGGAAAAACAGAGGATGCCAAAAAAAGAGAGCGAGAGTACCGGGAGTCATCCTTTTATATTCCCCTCGCAGCTCTGACCAGGTGTAAACAATTTGGCTGACTACCCACCTATCTCTGTTCATCAACAGACAGACACAGAAAAGAACCAACGGCAAACAGAGCGCCTCGTCACATGGCTAACCAGAACAGTGGCTGGCCTGAGCAGCACCCAGTTTATGCACAGTAGAAACTGGCATTTGATTGATAACACAGAATTCACCACACCCAAGCTGACGGCTAGGATAAATGCACAGCCTGCTCTTAATCATCATACTGCTTTCCATTGCACCAATTACATGGATAGTGACACCCCACTACCCCAAAAGCACTGTAAAGTGGGCTTTATGGATGAATCTCTGCACCCGATTCTCCAACCAGGTGTAATTATGAGCTCTAGTCCAACATTAAACTACTCAAAATAGGTAATGCAATTTCCCCATTTCCTTTCAGATCCAATTTACATAAAAGGCATCATACAAAAGCACTCTGCTTCACAATTTGAGAGAATGCTGAGCTTTTACAATGCGCACATGGAAAGGATGGAAATGCAAGTTCTTTCAATAGGAAAAAAAATGGCATAAGATCCCAATTCAAACAATTTGCTGAAATGGAAATGAACGCCATCGGAGGATACAAAGTATGCAAAAGTGATTACTTTAAAAAAGATGAAATGGAAAGTCAACATCATGTGATGCATGTTGGATGCACTCTCTGAAATAGAAATCACAGCTCACAATTACAGCTAATTACATCACTCTGTCTGACACTCATTAGTGCTCCCCCTGATTCACAGGAACAAGACTCACTACCCTGAGCTGATCTATAGAGTCCCACATACAGCAAAATATTAGAGGTGCTGATGGATAGTAGAAAATTGCTAAGGTTTTACATCGGGGAGGTACAGCAAGGGGAATGAGGAAGCAGTCTCTTCAAGTCTCTCCATTACACAGAGGAAGCCTAGAGGGCAGATCCTATCATCCATGGAAAACTCACTGGGGAACTCTTCCCTGCTCGCCTATGTTGTTTTATCATGGTAGAGCACAGGGAGAATAATCTCCCAGGAGTCCTGTGATACTCTCTTATTCAGCAAGGAAACACGAGTACAGCAATGATCAGCATCTCCACCTATTTAGGGAATCACTCAAAATATGCAGTCAACGGAGACATCCACACTTATAGGACCCTAAACAATATATCCGGTGATCCTGGGTACCTCTCTTGTGGGCAATTATGTGAGCTAACCACAATCAACTATAACAATGCCCTCTCATCTTTAGGAAGACTTTCCATAGGACTTTAACAACCTTTTATGAACATGGCCATGGTATAGCCAATATAATTCACTTCAACAGGTAATAAGAGGTTTTAGGTGTTAAGTGTCTTGCAGGACACTAGTCATAGTCCAGAGGGACTGTCTCTCCTGGTGTAGTAAACCGGCACGATGCGCCTCCTCCAGGGCCAAGTCATCACCTCCAGTAAAGGTCACGGGCGACCATGATGGATGGGCACTGCTGTGGATTTAATTTAAAATAAAGAGCAATAAACAGGGGGCTCAAGCTAGTGGCGCAGGGGATGATGAAGGATCCATTAGTTAAGCAAAGGTCGCAGGCTCCTCCCCTGACAGTGGCTATCACCATGGCATCACAAACAGTGACATGGGACAAGGGGCCAAAGAGGGGCGCAGGGGGACGTCAGCTCCGTAGAGGTCCCTCCCTGTCATGTCACAGATGTAGTTTCAAGTACACACCTTAAGGCTGGAGATAAGGGTATGATCTAGAGGGAGAATGCTGTGAATGTCAAACAGTCATAAATTGAGATATACTTTAAATGCCCTTTCATTGAGATGTCCACAGCTCACCTGACAGAATTTGGTCAAATCAGAAATCGTCTGTTGTGTTCCCCCTTGTAGGTGTACCCACTTTCTGTGTGGGTCATTTGAATTGCAGTGTATTGCAGTGTAAAAGGTCACAGACCAAAACACCTGTCAAACAGAAATCACAATGTCATAGAGTGTGTAGCAAGTAGCCAAAGATGAACAGGGTTCAAACCTCACAATCCATGTCCATGCCATCAAAGAGCTATTGTGAAAATACCAACACAGAAAGCTGTGTAGTGCATGGGTAATTTGCTCTGCCTTCAAATGCTCCTCACTAATGGCATTTAATAGGTTCTGTGGGCCAAAACTGTGACAGCATGATCTATTTGGCCAACGAGCCAAGCTAATGACTGCCATCAAATGTGATTTCAGTTTTCAGAGATGGTTATCTCAGCGGAGCCCAATTTATTTAGTGTCACCTTTTAACTACAACATTTGGCATAGACACATGGCCAATGAAAACATTAGTGTAGGCTATCTCCTATTAGCTGTGTTGATTGGCTAGTGATGGAGACATCTCAGGTCTGCTTCCAATTTACTATGAAGCCTAATGGTGCCACTGGCCAAATGAGGAGGTGATGAATGGAAGGGGCAAGGGAGTTTAGACACCATGTGAAAAAGATCAAATTTGGTTGTAGCCGTTTATGAAAAGTTCAAATATGATTGAGGAGCCCTGTAATGCAGGCTTAGAGGGTTTGTAATTGGAGACAATGAGGTGCATCAGTCAATACGGCTCAAAATAAATACTCTGTCTCAGACTATACATGATCTCATTCTTCTCTCAACATATCCATACTGTATCAAAATGTACAGAGGATTAATGGAGGTGTTTGGCTTATCCTTGGGTAATTGATGAGTGAGACATACATTTACCTATCAGAGTCTGTTTGGGCGAACTCCATTGACTGCTTTTTTTGTTGCACAAGGCTGAACTTTTTAATATTTCATATTTGTATGATATTTGATATGGTAAACATATTTTAAAAAGCAGCAAAGCAATTCTCAGACGATACTACTATAAACATCACGGTACATATTTGTGACTAGTAAATCTGACAATATTCTTTTCTACTCGTCATCTCGCAAAGCAATAATTGCATTGCATTGTCAACCTCTGGAAACCCTTTACATGTCCTTGAAATTACATTTAGACACAGACAAATAAGGTCAAGGGATCCATGTTTGATGGCTGGTTTGAAGACTGTGATGGGAAAGCATTTTATGAAGATATGAGTCGCTATCACTTAAGATTCTCATAGCCAATCTACACCGATTGGACAAAACATTAGGGCGACCTGCTCTTTACATGAAACGGGCAGACCAGGTGAATCCAGGTGAAAGCTGTGATAATGCAAAGGACAATAATTGTTGAGTTGTATGTTAGAAGAGAAATCTCAAAATAAATAGAATCCCTCAATATCTAAGATTAACAGCTAGCCTAATGGTGAACACAGCATACCACTGACCTGAAGGTCCTTGGTGTCCAACCTTGGACTGACAGGTCTAAATACATTAGGATTCAAGTGGTGAACTACTACATCAATGAAGATGAGATTCTACCTCAAATAATCCTATTGATCCAAGATGTGAATTTACTGTAACAGAAATGAGTGACTGACAAAATAGTTAAAAAATAGCAAAAATAAAATACATTCATTACATCTTTCTTCTTAGTTGCCATAGATAAATAATATGTAAACATCATGCATTGTCTATGCACTTTTACAGGTATGTCCATGGATCATGTTCACGCCATAATTGTCAGTTATTCACTTGTCTTGGATATATGTGTATGGTGTTTTCTTTTATTGATTTTAATTATTTTCATACAGCGTCACTGGAACCTGAAAGAAACACTTATTTCACATCACAATTTGCTAGAAATATTTCTACAAATGGTGTTCTCTCACATCATGTTGTGATGATTGAAAGTTAATTAACACCTTTCCCCTCTCAATCGATGCAAGTTAATTCCATGTACTTGATTTTGAACAATGGTTACTTGCCAACTAAAAACCTGCACAGTATGTCAAGAACTACAATTAATGCTTATTTTGAGGGAGCAGTATTATGCAAACGTCATGAAATACCCATTACCCTATTGATGTAGAAAAGTTCTTGAGTCTGAGGTTTGTCTTATTTGAATATATATTTATTACAAAAAGGGATCTCGAGAGGAAGAGGTGTACACCGCGAATACGCAAATACATTTCTTCAAAGAAAAGAGGGTTTGCACTGGTCTTTAAGTACCATTCAAGGACATCAGAAGGACGACAGAATGTGCTGACATTGGAACAGTTTGATGCAAAAGGAGATAGAAGGACCGTGAAGGCATCATATGTTGTGTCCTCCTTCAGAACATCCATAGATAAACAGACTTTCTGGACTGGGCATGTAAAGTTATGGCCCAAAGGTTACAGAGAGGAGACCATTCTACTCACACAGCATGAAACAGTATATTCTCAAGGGAGAGTCAGTACATCTGTAGTCCATATATGCACATGTATAGATGTGTAAGTTAAATTTTCCACGACACCCTGTTAGCCTTGGAGACAGCAGGCGATGGTGAAATAGCAGAACAGTGGCTTGGTGGGAGGCCTTGAAAGGTAAACTTTGAGGGCTTATATCAACAGGGCCAACAGGGTGCATTGTGGTACAGAGGTCAAGGTAATGTCAAATTAGACATTAAAGCCACATCCACAGCACCACCACTCTAAATACCAATAGCTCAAACAGAATAGTCTAAAGAAAAAATGTTTTTAACTGAACAGAATGGCTTGTGTAGACAACATTTTTAGAAAGCCTACAATGTCATGTCTATCTTTCTAAGATTGCTGATAAATTATACAAATATAGGGTGGCATGAGATATATGACAAAACTATCCAACTAATTTCAACACTGATATCATTGCCAACATATGTAAACAACATTTGAGTGAATATTTGGAGCAGTGAATTTTTTTTATTTATTGTGGTGACAAAACCAAAGAACATTCATTTGCCCTTTTCAGTTTGACTTTCACTTATCTGATGGCTTTTTAAAGGCAGACCCTTTTTGAGCACTCACACGCTGAGGCCTTTATCAGCTTACCATTCATTTACATGTATAATTATTACAGCCGCTTCAGGAGCCATTTGCTAAAAAGGTTTATGCAAATTGTAATTAACAGTAATTAAAACCCAGGCGAGCTTGAATGGGAGCCACGGTACAGGAGCATCGTTTACACAACCAAATTGAATCTAATGACTTTACTGTGGGAAATCAGAAGAGGCCGAGATGGGTTAGAAGGTCCTGTCTGATAACACCAAAGAGAGGGGAACTGCAGTCAACATTGCTCCACATTTGGATATCAACCAACTATTTTTGCTAATCTTAAGATGTCTTATACATATTTTTGCCCCCTGTGACAATCAAACAATTAAGCTTCCAATATATAAATATCTGCACCTGTATGCCTTGGGTTCCTGCTTTGATTTTCCTGGGCAAATTAGTTATGAAAAATAGAACAAAAATTACTGTAAATCAATATGAAATAAAATGCACGTGTTGTGTCCTGTGCATGCCTGTGTGTCTGTCTCGTGTGTGTGCACACAGTCTTCAAAATAAGGCTGTTAGCCTAACCCTTACCTTATCAAATTGATCCCTGTTTCACAATGAAGCTCCTTCAAGTGGACTAAGTGATAAGGCTAATGAAGGATCATTGCTATCAGCATGTTCTGTCATCTAGCTCCGTCTCTAATTAGGTGTGCTGCACAGTCTCTTAATGGACAAGGGAGACTGTGGATTTATTCAGCATCAAATTCTAAATCCAAAAAGCAACACAGATCAGTACTGACTTCAATGTCCCCCTGCTGGGATTAAGTCCAACAGCCTCTATGACAGTTCACAACATTCCCCTTTCAGGATATGTAATAAATAGTAATTGCGTCAGCAAGGGCTTTAACCCTCAAACGTTTTGAGTGTGGGATAAGTTCAATTTTGTGGTCAGTGCAGGATGGTTATTTTACATGAGCCAGATTTTAAATCTTGGGTACGACGAGGTACATACCAGGGCACAAATCAAGCTGGCCTGACTATGCTTGGTATGTCTGTGTGTGTATTTGGTCGGGGATCTGCCAATCACTGTCATGTAATTTGAGTAGAACTGAAGTAATACATTATGCATGGTTTTATCTGGTCGGACCTGGGTCTAGGTCAGAAGAGTCTGGAAACAAAATGTTAGGAAAAGACAAGGCAGGACATATTGATCTTAGTTTTTTTCAAAAGCAGAAGAGACGTAGGAAATGTGCTCAGTTGGGTAAACGAGTGATTGATTATCCAAATGTCCAAAGACAGAAAAAATCTGTCAGCTGTGTGCTGGTGAGCTGAGTACCATTAGTGGCCAGATGGACACTGGAGTGCTAGCTTGGATTGACACTTGACTTGGCTGTAAGCTTCATAGTTAGATGCTTACAAGACAGAGCTAAACTTTTCATTGTTTCCAAATGCAAAATGGCTTTTCAAAGACGCACTTTCCTAGAGCTACAGCTATGATGCAGCATAAGTAGGAGAAATATATATAGGCACAACCTTTGATTAAATATGTCATTCGTTTTAAATTGGATTTAATCATTTTTGTTTTACGGTAAACGGACAGATAAGGATTGATGAGCACATAGAAAGTGCACCAGATTGATGCATTTTGCTGTTGAATGTTTTTGTTTTTTTTGCCCAATGACTCCCCTACTATGGTTCTGTAGTTGCCTCTGGGCTGAATCCCGAATGTTTCAAAATCCTAGTAAATAAATGCCCTTTTCTGACCAACACACATCAGCCCACTGTGTTGTGTCTCTGGCACAGCTGCAGACCAGTGGCTCCTCTACCAGCCTCTACTGAAACACAGACAGATAAAAGGAGAGGTTAATTGGGTGTAGTTGCACCTCATTTTCCTGATGGACCGATTCTGTCTCTCTCTCTGCCTCTTGATCCACGCTACATCCCCACCCTGCATGCCACAAAGTCTTAAGAAACAAACATACAAACTACAGAATGCCGTGGACTTGACTAGACATTCGGACTAGGAGAGGGATGTAGCAAGAACTATGAAAATGTCCCGGGACCTTACAGACTTCATAGGTGGACTTTCTTCTAAAATATAGTAGTAGTAGTAGTAGTAGTAGTAGAGTCTTCAGATGATTTTGAAGACTCAAGAACAAGGCAGTGTTTCATAACAGCTATGAAGACAAGAGCTAAGGTACTAGCCCTAACAATTAGGCTAACTCTCTCCCATAAGGGATCAAAGAAATGAAGCCAGTTAAAAAGCTAATAAACTTCAAAGGCATTTTTTATGTAAACAATATGGGCCTCCAATGGCACTCACTAAAGAGAAAATGCCTTTAAATTAATCACAGATTTGCACTAGATCTGCCCCCCAGAAGGAAAAACACCACCAAACAGCTTTTTTCTTGATATACAGAACTCATTTTGGCACAAAATGTCAGTTACGCCCTTCTGGCTTCAAGACCTTGATATACAAGAACATGCACATGTGTGGCCACACATGCACAAGAGCAAAGCATGGATGAAGTATGGATGACAGAGCAGGAAGTTGGATCCAGACTGTAATCTCCTAGTGTTAGAATGGCATCATCATCAAACTGCAATCATCCCCATGATTTAATGGAGGATGCACCCGTTATCTAGCAGTGATGTGCACATGCGGAATAACTGAGATTAGATGCGTTGGGCCAAAGCCAAGAAGCAGAACGTTAAACTATGCAAATCCCATCTAAAACCCTGGTGGGTTACTGCTGTGAAATCACATTTGGATTTCTATGTTAATGTCATTTGTAGTCGAGGGCTTTCAAAGAATCAATAGAATCCAAATATTATTGTATTCTATTATTATTGGAAGAAATGGGCGCTGAATACACTGAAGAAAGATTCATTTGAGGTTGTGGTCACATTATTTCAGTTAGATTGACATAAAGAGTGATATTCCTCATAAGCAGGTGAGTGCCACTCCACTAACTAATGACACAGAGCCTCCCTGATCCGCCACAATCTGAGGACGACACTTGGAAAACTCTACCCTTCTACCCTCTTTTCCTCCCGGTGTCCTGGAGTGAACTTGGCTGCAGCGGTGCAGGAGAGAGTGACACACCTCTCACATTTGAGACACATCTCCTCTTCCTTTCATCCCTATTCCGCTGGCCATCTGTCAGTCAACTGGGTATAGATATCACCCCTCTCTATAGATTGTACACCCACATGTCTTGAGGCCATTAAACTGTCAACCAGGATTTACTCAAGATGGGCAGAGAGAAAAGCCAAGAAATTATCTCCTTCTGCACATGGAAGGGGACAAAGGGAGAAGAGACGAGCAAGATGGAGGGAGGAGTGTGAAGCAAAGAGAGTAAATAATGTGCATGGTGGCACGTGGGGAGTGCTTCTTGATGGCCACGCCCACAGCAGGAGGTGTTGATTACAGGATGGAATTCAGCTACAAGGAGGATGAGAATTTTATGAAAGAAAGTGAAGAAATAGGGGCAATAGCTTGTCATTGCTCTTGCCATTAACACACATTATTATACTCCTTGCCATTACTTGGAGTCATAATTCATTGAGAAGTAATCCTCTCAAGTCTATACCCATTCAATATATATATATATATATTTTTTTCAATCACATCAACTTCTTTTTGCGAATTCTAAAATTTTCTGTGGGTTGTTAAAAACCAGGCAGCCGCTCTTTTGACTATTCGCTTTCTATTTTCACAATTCTTGTGTGTGTGCGCACTACTCGTGTGCATGCATGTATGTGTGTTTGTTCTTGGGGAGCAGAGGTGTGACGCCAAACACTTGTGAGGAGATGATGTTGTTCTGATGAAGAGGAAATGTGGCATTGGGAGGAGGGGGTGGCATGGAGGTACTCAAGCATATCAAGCATAGTAGCCCCCGCCCAGTAGAAATGCCTCAAGATCTCACACCTGTCAGTCTACTCCTAAACCTCTTTCGCACCTCACTAGCGTGCTCATACCCAGCAGGACAAGGCGTGACGGACTGAATGAGGCCAAGGATGGGGATATTGATGGCTCTATCAGGGTACTACTAGTCATAAGGCATCATGTCCTCACTTATGTGTGTAATACTGACAGGTAGTATAATAATGGCTGTCACACATCAGTGAGGGAAGTGTTGGACCTTCATGGCTCAGAATGAATTGCATTGCGCTTCTTTACCTTGCATAATATTCTGTCGGAAAAAGTGTGGCTGCGACAGGGCGGGTCCGAGTTGTTGTGGGAGGT
>CABFOQ010020466.1:24735-39365 GCA_900660455.1 Gephyroberyx darwinii
AAAAATCACACCTATCTGGCCAACTCATTTGTATTATAGTTTGGTTGATTTCTAAATACTATTCGAATGTCCTCACCTTCCTCTTCGTGGCAGCTGGGTTGTAACTACTAGAAACAAACAAGCAATTGAAAGAATAATTTAGTAAATATTGTTGCCTCTAAAGTGCTCCTCTGGTGTAGTGCTTCACCATGCACAGAATAGGCCCAATAGACACAATTAGTCTGTAATAACTCAATCATGCACAATTATGGCTGATTCAATGTAAACACGGCCCTCCCCCCTCTGTCTCTTGACATAGTTGTGACATTTGCCAGGTGGTGTTAGCCTTCACCATGCTCTGCCTATCATTAGTCTAATGCCCTGGAAACATCCTGTTTCCCTGATTCAAGGCAATTAGATAGGAGAACGCTCCACCTCAGAACAGACATTATAGTCAGTGGGCTTACATTTTGGACAAATGTTGATTTGAATGAACTTGAGGGGAGTGGTCTAAGAGGGGAAAAAAATCATATGTACAACAATATCACCGTTTAAACAGTTGTTACCAAACATTCAAAGCCCAAGGAGCGTAAATATGACTGACTCCTGTACTGACCAAGGGGGTATATACAGTTATGACAGTGGAGCCTCCTGCAAAAATAAAGGCTTGAGGCTCATGGGATCATATTGTACAATGGAAGGCATGCCAGCAGAGCCCAGAGAGAACAAGGATGGAAGCGCTTCTATTGATAATATTTAATCTCCAATCTGAATGGTCTAAACCATACAGCACTCAGCAATTTCCACTTTTTGTACTACTTACACGGCTAGGACGACAAATATGGAAGGTCAAACTAAAGGTACAATGTGCCTCCACAGCAAAAGTAATTAATAAAATGAGTCTGTAAACATGAACCATATATTGTCTTTGATAGCAAGTCATATCAATTGAAACATGATTTGTCTATGTATTGATCATGATGACACTGTAGCCAGTGTGGATAAGGCCTTTATTGTTTATTTCATGTGAAAACTGGGTGTCATGGTTACGCGTTCCTGGGCAGAGCTGGAAGCAAATAACTACCGAGGTTATGGTGCCTCAGCGAAGAATACAGGAACTATATGAGTCAAACGTAAGCTGCCTCTCCTCTCTGCTGGCAGTTTCATTCTTTCAGATACAGGCAACATTATTTACTATAGTAAAATAGATTAGATTAGCCTATATCTGTAATGCCTCAGAGCAAAACCATGTACAAAGGGAAATGAGGGGTACTGTGTTGAGATATGAGAATGAGGAGCTGGAAGGAAAGGATGTCTGGGCTGCTGCTTGCCCTGTTGCCACCATGACATTGACCTAGATAAGCAGCTAGAAAATGGATGGATGGATGGGTGTGTTGAGATGTGGTCTTTCTATGCTGTCATCTCAAATGCCTCATATTCAGTGTTTCCCTTGTTTTCATACTATTTAATGTGTTTACTGTATATGTTACAGTAAATGTGGGAAAATGGTAAATGGATATATTCCAGGTTAATGTGAGTGGAAAACGCTGTCACAGTAGCCAGGCTGACCACATCTCTGTACCGCGATAATTGCGTATTGTGCACACTGTGCAACACTGCAGTTCTGCACCACAGGGTCTTTTGATTAATTAAAAGAAAAGTAAAAGTATTCTGTAGTTGAGCCTTATGAACAGGTTATTGGCCTCAGGGAGTCACATTATGCTAGATTCTTTGAAATCACATTGAAATAATTTAATTGAGAGGCATGCATGTTTTGGCATCCACATCTTTTTACACATGGATGGAAATGAGTTGTATAGGCTAGTGCATCAACCAGTAAAATCAATCAGGCATCAATTTATTGGCCAAAATACATCTACGCTGAATAGATAGAATATAATACATATATGTCAACACTTAAATACATATACATATGATCATTTCATAATCTGATGAATATATATGATCCTTTTCTCAAACATGTCCATAATCATGTTCACAAAAATTGTTCATCAGATTATCAGATTACACTTCAAGTACATGAGCATGCGGCTCCTTGAGCCAGACAGATAATGTCAGCTACCTATGAAAGACCAGTCATACTGTCAAGAAGCATGGGGATGTAAATTAATCTCAGTGTGTTTAATCAAGGGAGGGAGGGATCTATTGTCTTACAGTGAGACCACCTGCTTCAGAGAGCAGGGGAGGGGAGGTGGGAGGTAAAGGACCGAGAGAAAAACATGGAGTCTTGTGCTGTGCACAATGGAAAATGAGAAAGGCGGTCATTCAGGTCTATATGTCACTTGTTAATTTTCTCCAAAAACAAATCAAGACTCAATTCATGCTAATGTCATATTAGTCAATGTAATTTTCCGTCATTGTTAGAATTTTACAACTTGCATCAAGCATGTTGAATGATATCAAAGATCAAACCCAATTTGCAATAAAGACTTAAAGCAGGCTCGCCCTGTGACACCTTGATAAATAAAAGGCACAATAACTGGAGACCTCCAGGTGAGTCATATATAGCCAATATTGGGTTGATATTGGCATGCCCACTATGGTCACCGGTGCCTGGCAGTGCCAGGGACCTGTCGCCAGCCCAGCATGACACGGTGTTATGGCATGTCCCGACCTTCTGTTCATCCAGTCAGTCAGGCATGGGTGCATTGCTGGGAACATGCCCAAGCCAGGCAGCACCATGGTGGTTAATCCCTTGATGAAACTGCACTGCCAGCTATACCCGCAGGGTTGGCACTGTGGTGGGGCATGACAGAAATATAGCCTGGGTATCAAACTCACTGCACTGTTCTTCCTTAATCCCAGAGAGCTACAACAGTAGACATATACAGTGTTTTTGCCTTAGGTGAGACACCTGTTACAGTCTTGACATGACAAAGAAAATAGAGATCAGAGAGATGCTCAGGAGAATGGGTTTGTGATCTGCGTGAGTTGAGCTTCTATCGCTGACACAGTTGTTCATAACCCCTCTCTTACACGCTTTCAGGTTTCTGTTATTTCACATGCACACACAAAGACAGTCCCGCAGACACACATGCATATGCTCGTATGCTCACACAAACGCACATACACACAAACAGCTTACTCCTTCAGCAAGTAAACCTACAAGCGCAGCACCATACATGATCAGGAGTTTTCTCATCTCCCATTCTGTAAATCAATAGCTCTCGAAAGCAGCAGACACAACGTTCATCCTATTCCCTCCATTGATACGAGCATTTCCACGGATGTCAGCTAAATAACAGAAAAATAAAATCCTGCTAGACACACACTCAACACCTTGTGAGTGGGTAAATCAATGCTGGCAGCCATGCTGGAGTGAATAGACATCAGATATAGCAACACTGTCAGTTTACATCAATGTTTAGGTAAGACCTCCTTCTGACAAAACATACTGATAGGTAGGTACATACTGATAGGCTCCGTATGGAGCACAATGTATACACAGAGCAAATTCAATTAGAACGCTGCCACAGCTTTAGTGTTGTTGTGATGGGCATATGTATCCATACCTACAGGGGATATGGAGAGAGAGAGAGAGAGAGAGAGAGAGAGAGAGAGAGAGAGAGAGAGAGAGAGAGTATGTAGGTGGAAGGGATTAGCTTGACAGCCTGATTGGGATGCAGGTGTGGTACTGCCTTCTCTGAATGCAGCTATATTTCGAAGCAACCCTCTGACAAGCAGGTGCCACTCAATCATGTGAGCCCCATTCACTCGCCTTCCTCAGAGCAGATGGTGCTGGACTGAATAATGATTCCATAGCTATCCTATCTATCGAAGACACACACACACACACACACACACACACACACACACATACACACACACACACCAACTTAAACATTTCCATGTAATAGAGAAGATAGAGAACCCCACATGTAGCAAGGTAAAAAAGTAAGTAGTTCAAGTCTATGATAGCAGTAAAATAAATAGGTAGCAAATGAATCAACATGAGATTCTGCGCGACTGTCCTATCAGCAATTCATACTAACACGACAGCTTACGCTGCAATACACTATGCACCTGCTGCTGATCTCCATGCTGCTGTTGCGCTGTGCCTGCGGGGAAGGTTTTCAAGATATAGCTCCCATTCCCACCTTGCACTGACACATACAGTGACAATACAGTGACTGACACAGAACCTGTCAGACTCAAGGTCTGCTATCAAGCACTCGATAATTGTGTGGCCTCCTGGAGAGCCAGCCCCTGGGGTTTACACTTGCCTTCAGCTATAAGCTCCCCACAGCACCGTCACAACCAAAATGAAAGAGAGCTGAGAGAAAAGAGCTGAGAGATTGTGTTTGTTAGCTTGAGGGAATGCTAACAAGCATGCAGCACAGGCACTTTTACGGTCCCTTGGAGAAGCCAAGAGGGTGAAAATTTGGGATTTTTGAATCACTGGCAGTGTTTTGTATTGGAAGGATGCAGTATTAGATGTGCAGCACAAATGTCACCTCTGTTTCTACAACCAAGAGTGTGTTTGTGGGTGCAAAGATCCATAATACATTCTGATGAGGAATAATACACAACAGACCATCCCATGGGGACAGGGGTTAAGGACCTCCTTTTTACATTTCAAATATACTCGCACTTGAGTAGACACCAATTTCCGTGACAATCGCATTGTGGCTTCTCTCACTGTGCCCACTACCCAGATTGCAAGCTGACACCTCTCCAGCCAATCCAATTGAATCTAACACCTTAGACCTCCCTTTATCTTGGTCATCATTATCTCTCCTCTCCTCTTTCTTTTCCTCTATTTCACTCGTTTGCTCTCTCATCAGTGCCCATACCACGCAGCCAGTGACACCTGACCCTGCTGGTCCCTGAGGTTCACACCCTGCCTAATGACTTAGAAAAGTGACAGCACAATTTACACCCGGAAAGCACAAAGAGGAGGAAATAAATGTCATTTTGAACCTGAATGGCAACAGAAAACCACAGGAAGCCAAATACATCTTGTGAGTATGAGGCTCCTATCCATTGTGCCAGTTTTTCCTATCAACACCTCAGCAACTTACTGCATCTCAGAATGTAGCAAAGAGGAGATTGTGACAGAAGACTATAGAGAAATACATCTGTCAGTTTCCAGATATCTACCCAGACTCTCTGCTGCTTTGGACTCCACTAGAGATGCTTGCTGCTAAGACTACATAGTACTCCTTTTGAGAGACAAGCCTGTATATTAGAGCATCCAGGGACATAGTCAAGGCTGTGTTCACCTTGCTACAAAACGGAGTCATTTGATCAACAGGCTGTGATAAAACAACATTCTTTGACAGGGCCATCATCTTGGATTCAGTGTCTAAAATGATGGGCTCTATTTTCATGACGGCACATGGCGGAGCTTTGAGCTGGCAAAGTGGCATTTTTATCAGCCGCATACAGGTTTTTTTTCCTCCCCTACGCCCATTTGGTATTTTGGTGACTCGCTGTGAACTTGATTGCGGGAAGAGAGGTGCAGAAGGGGGTGTGTCAGTAACATTCAAGCAGCGCAGTGCAATTTTTGGTGTCAAGGATTATGGGGATTTGCGCTTGTGCCGCCTGCCTGCTCAGACCACGTCAAAAGCACATGCCGCAAAGTGCAGGCATGTTCTATGCTATTTTTGAGATACATGTATGAACAGATCTTATCCAAAAGCTTGTCAACCCTTTTTGTGTATCATATGTTAGCTAATTTGAGTTTTGAATCTAAATAAATATTTTTCATTCTAACTATATACACATGTGGCGGTGGTGTGAATGACATAGAACTGTCGGTATGTGCCATGACACACGGACATCATCCAAGGGAATTTCAGTTCTTCCTTCAAAACAGCTTAGTGATTGGTTAACTAGGCTTGTGGTGGTTCTGTACTTCCCGTACAAGGACATATGTTTCCTCTTGGGACAGGAGGGTTCTCTTCCATCATCAAATTGTCAGAGTGCCGTGGTGCCGAGTGTGAATTTTTAAAGGGAAGGAGAAGAGGTGATGGTTGGTCATGATTGAAGCCAAGAACTGCCACACCTAGTGATCATGTATTTCTCCTAATCCAATCCTGTTTCCAACTGAGCCACAGGGGCACTGTGAGCCTCTGGCACCGTCACCACAGCCTGTGCGCTTTCACCGTACACCTTTTGCTGTGCTTTGTTATTTTTTCTGCCTTTGAGACATTGATTCACAACAATATAGCCCTTAGTGCATCGAAAATTATGATTTAAGTGTCTCTTACAGAAGATTATGGCTGTTGTCCACCTGGATTGCATCACCAATGTCCTGGACACCAAGGCTAAAGCTGAGGATGCATTTGGCAATGTTCAGAATGCCACCAGCCGTACCAAAAGTGCAGTTTGCAATGCCCAGGAGCTATGAGCAATAACCAAGAGAAAGCTCTCCAGGTCTTTGACTGTATAGCTTCAGACCTTGCAAAGTTCACTCAGATAACGTTGGAAAGCAAAGCATCCACTAAGTGCAACAGCAACGGAAACAACAAGGTCAAACTGACCAAGAGGAAGTGATAGATCTTGGTCTTCGTAAGCAGCTTTTGGAAGTGCTCTGCTGCGATCTCAGAGGATGAGTGAGTTGGTGCCTCCAGAACAATCAGAGCATAAAGCGCTGATAAAATTAGTATATATCTATCTATATAAATATTTTTTTCCCCAATGGCATATTTTTCAAACAAAATCTTTCTTGATGGGAAAGGATTTAGTGAGCTACAGAGCAATTGCTTTAGTTTATAGTCCTGCCAGTATTTTGGATCCTGAGGGGCTCGCAGTAACATGCTGACACCATTTTATCCCTTTAGTTGAAAACGAGAAGAGAGTGCCTTGCAGTTTTATGATCTTATCCCACTTGGCGTGATTTCTGTCACTCCTGGTATGTCTAACGCCCAGGGCATGGAAAATAGAAAATATGCTCTTGTGCTCTCTCTCTCTCTCACTCTGTCTCTTTGTTTATGTGTGTGTGTGTGTGTGTGTATGTATGTGTGAGACAAAGTGTGTGAGAGAGAGCAATACATTGTACAAACCTGTTTGTGTGTGGGTGTTTGTAACCCAGGAGTGCTCTCTCCATTTGCATTTCTGCTAAACTACAGCAAAACTGCTGTACCTGTCATCTATAAGCTTTGTGATTCATTGGGACAGCAAGAAGCCTGCAGGTTGAGTGCTGGCGTGCTCAAGAGTCAGAACTGGGCCTTCTGGCTCCAGGTTGAGTAACTTCCTAGGAGAGAAGAGGTAATATTCAGTGATAGACACACCACCACCTTATCCCGCCCTGAGAGGGAAAACAGTGGCTGGGATTGCCAGCTGCTAAAATCCCTCCAGATAAGTGAATTTGCCTTGTGGTACCTCCGGGTTTTACTGAAGAGACACATATGTGGAGCCCCCTGGGTCCCTCTCTACTGTCATATATAGAAAAACAGCCAACCAAATGGTATGTAAAACAATTCAGAAAAAAAGTATTCAATGAGAAACAAGGGCCTCCAATGCATAGCTGCAAATAAAGCTAGAGGTAGAGCTCAACATGGGGTTGGTGTGGGTAGTGCCAAACAATTGCTGTGCTAGAGAGAGAGAGAGAGAGAGAGAGAGAGAGAGAGAGAGAGAGAGAGACAGAGAGGGAGACAGAGAGGGAGACAGAGCAACACCAAAAGACTAGCTGTGATAACATGTCATAACACACCAGGCTGAAGACAGTGGGTGTCCTGCCAGAGTGTAAATCACCCCCTGTGCTCCCCTGGGCTCTCTCAATGGGTGACAGCTCCAGACCTTGTCTCCCCAATCCACAGAAGCAGCCCAAATATAAACAGTCTGCATAATAAATACAGGAAGAGGACGACAGTTACAGCCACTTCAGATCTGCACTGGCAGTAAATCAAATCTTCCTGCATGTAATCATCACAGCCACAGAGGTGAAGGTGTCTAAGGTGAACGCAGTCAAGGCTTTCATCTGGGCTTTGCACCTAATGACATACAACCCCGTACTAAAATGTTGTTCCCACCAAGGCTAATTTTCATGGAATTAGTCAATGAAAAGTGACTCTTTAACAATAACTGCTTGTTATAAATGAAATACCTGAAACTGTATTGATACACCACATACTCTAATTGCAAAAGATTCAAGGTTGTACAAAAAAATTACAACAAAAATGCAATTAAGAATAAGTCCCTCAAAAACCTCCCAGAAATCCTGCTTGGAGCCTGGGTTCAAGCCCCTATGTGGTTGTACCTGTCCAAGTATCCTTGAGCAAGATACTTAACCCCTACCCGCTCAATGGCCGCCACCAGAGGGGGAAAAGAGAATTCCCCCCTTGGTGGGCTGACTGAAGTATATCAAAAGCTATGGCAGAGGTTTTCCATTCATCAACAGAATGGCAGAAATGTTACATGAAGGACAGAAGGCAACAGGCAGGCTCCAAACCCCTACTTACCATTTACCACTGAAAGTGACATTTCGGCTTTGTAACCGAAATGTATGTGCCTGTTTATTCTCCATCTGTGCAGACATCTGTTTCATATTGTGCTCTCTCTCTCTCTCTCTCTCTCTCTCTTGCTTATTATGAGTGTTTGTCATTCACATACTTCCTCTAAAATTTCATATTTATGTGAATACACAACCCTGTGCATTAATTGTCAGCTGTCTGTGTAGTGCTGCATGCATGGGATGCCACTTGATGCCACAAATAGATACCAAATCAAAATGAAATGTATTTGCCAAGTAGGTGGTGTGTATATGTTCGCCTTTTATTGCCCTCTGGCTCTCATTATTGTGGGCCTCTGTCTATAGAAAAGCAAAGGAAGTTCTTCATCTGTCAATGTCAGGGTAAAGTGCATATAAAAATCACTTGTGCTAAAAGCCAGGGTCAAAGTGAACCTTATGTCTTCGATGTTCCATCTTCCACAAGGTCAGGATCCTGCCAAGTTCAATCACCCCGGTCACAGGGTCCAGATCACGGTCACAGGACACAGTGTCTTTTGGATGGATCTCCATCTGTGACCTGGACAGAGGGGTCATAGACTAGACACTTTGATTTAATTTGATAGTAACGCCACTCTGCACCATGTGCAGCTTTCATTTAAGTTGACAATAGCATCTTACCTTTGCTCACTTGGCTTTGACCGCTGATGTCACCAGCTTTAGGATAGATAGCTGAGATGGGGCGGTGTGGCAGGTCATGCAGGTGGGATCCCAGAAAGGACAGGTTTCTTTTCGCTTCTGCTTTATGCATCTGTTCAATTATATACATGTATTTTACCATGCTTATTATATTTTAGGAGTGGCATGCTATGTTTTGGCTAGTATACTAAAGGCACCTTGTACTCACACAACCCACTCAATCGGCGACATAGTAAAAGTAGCATTATTCTCTGATAACCTGGCAGTCCTTCACATACATTTTTCCTTTAAGCACGGTCCAGACTGAAGATTAATGGACCCTAGGAAATCAAAAGGGTGCCACTCATGCTAAAAGAAAAAGAAGCGGGATTCACCACACCCCATTTCACACACACTGGACTGGGAGCAGCAGGAGAATACTACCATCACTCAATACAGAGGGGGATGGTGCATTGTTCCAACCATGAAATCAACTCTTTGAGAGACCTTTCAGCTTAAAGGAACAAGGCAACACCATATACCTGTAAGACTAAAAATATAGAAATCACTATATCAAATATCAAATTCCAACTGAATTTATACCACAATATTATTATATTATACAATTTATCTGTCCTACTGACAAGCCATCCTTGTAATTCAGAAATAACACATTCAACAGTCAAAACCCAGGAACATTTTTGATAATCATGAAAATGTCTCGACTATGAGGTTGTGGAGCATCCAAACTGACCCCCTGGCCCCTCTAGCTCTGTTTCTGTCCCACTCCTGTTCTACATGGATCAGCTGGGTCAGGGTCGCAGACACTCTCAGTGGGACATGCTGCCGTTGGGCTGAGGGAGCAGGATAAGCAGACAGGGGTCTGTCCAACATGAGCTATGGAGGATAATTATAAGCGTCTCAAGCTGGCAGGGTAGCGGGTCGTCCCACTGCTCTACCTCGGGGACGGCTGACACAGTCCAGATAGAGCAGGCTCACGCTGACTGCCTCAACCCTCTCAGACCTTTTGGCTCATCCATTCATGGCCATAGTAAGACATGGAATCTTACACAACAACAAAAATAAGTTAAAGGTCTCTTCCCCCACGAATGAGGCAGGCAACCCTTGGGCCAATCAGTATCATCATAACTCCAAGTTTCATCAAAACTGGACTGGTGGTGAAGCAAGGCCTTCATGATTTCTCCTCAGTGTTGGCAACTCGCCTCCCATCCGACTAGACGTTCATATTCTCCTTCCCTTCACGTTTTGAGATAGGCCATGCTGACTAGCCTGTAAAAATAAATATGCATTCAGATGTCTTGACAGCTACTTGGCCAGTGCATAATGACCCACGCTGCACTGCTACATCGCTCTCTTTTAGGAGGCTTTTCTTTCACAATCACACTGAAAATGAGCGTCTGAGAGAAGGATAGGCGCGTTGTATATCTGCGTTCTGGGTCAAACAGAGGCCACATTATTGTGAACTCAATAAAGACTGATCTGTTTTGAATGGAGCCACGGCGCCAATTAACCAGAAAGTTTCCCAGTAAAACTGCGTGAGAGGAATCAGCCAGGCTTAGGCATATCAGCAAAGCATGGCTGCTCACCCTGCCTCTCATCTGCTCTCAACCAGGCCTGGTGTGTGGTGGTGTTGTAGGACTCAACGTCATTACACTACAGGCAGAGTCAGGAGACGGAGAGAGGTCACTTTTACTACACAAAGCTGTAAACCCTATTTTATGGTGAATTTCACGAGGCCCTTGCTGCTCTGTCACTCTTTATCCGCTTAGCTGCTGACGCTCCATGTTCCACAAGTCCTCTGATCTCACACAGTCACACGTCTTCACACCCCCGATGTCCCTACTTTTAGCACTGAGAACTAAAACTATAAACCACTTCCACTAAATAAGAGAGCTCAGGAAATTGAATTGCTCTTGCCTTTGAAGTTGGGTGTGATCAACACATAATAACACAACCATATTTTCCTTTCAGCTAATCATGCTAAAAATGGCCCCACTTCTCTAGAGCATAAAACATTTTCATTATGACCACAATCACACAGACTAGCTGAAAAAAAACCCACAGCCATTTATGTGACCATAATGCTGTCATTCACAGACCCTGCCAAAAAGGTGTTATCCCCTAAAAAGGTGACTAATGAGCATGAGGTGAGAGTTGAAACGTGTCCTTACAACTAAAGTATAACAGAGTGGTTGAGAGGGTCAAGCTTTGTGTGAGCGGCGAGAGAGATGGTGATTGAAACTGCAGTGTAAAAACCTGAAATATGGGGTTGTGATTAAACTGAAAGGACTGACATTATGGCCTTCTATCATTTAACACCTTGATTGCAACTGTCTGTCCCTGTCAAGCTGACAACTTCTTCTAAGGTCTTGGTCAACTGGTGGTACGGGTGTCCCATCTGGTCTTGCCTTCCCTGGAGACCGCAGAGGACAGAGGACAGGATGAAACACTAATACATGTCCAAAATCTGCAATGTTTTTAAAAAAAAAAAAAAAAAAAGTAAAATTCAACAGGAAACTCATCCTGTTACAACTTGATAAAGATTGAAGCACAATTTTAGTGTTTCATTTTCATTCTTTTTTCACCACTGTGAAAAGTTGGCGCATTTAACCAAGCCTAGCTGAAGAGAGATGAAAAGCCCACTGTGAGCCGCAGGTTTTCAGGGAGCAAATTATGTCCAAATCGTTTGTGCTCTTAGTGCTTCAATAAAATGCCTCACAAAATTGTAAGGGTTATGGTGTGCCACGTCAAAATGACAGAATAATTATGGCATGGGCTTCTTATCGGTATAAAAGAGAGATCTGAATAGAGGTGGAGGTGGCCTTAAAGGTGGACGCTTAGTTCTTACATTTTATATTCTCTCAAAATAATAGAGTGTATAACTGCCCTTTTGAACATTAAAAAAATTCAGAGCGTTATTTATTGCACTTTTGGTCTACATTTTCATTCTCTTTGTCCATTGGGTGCATAAGGGTCAGCAGCTCCTTTCTGTTCCCCACCCGGGAGGTCTGGCCCTCCCCGTGACCCCGGTGTACCCCCCCAGACTAAACAATGATGCTGGGTCACCTCTTCATGGCCCAAGACAGATGGCTGGCTCCTCTCTGCCGTCCCCATCATGGCCAAGGTCACCTCCCCCTGCTTACAGTGCCCCCCCCAAACACCACCTTCATCATTTTTGTTCCTACTACACCTAGCACACGCCATCACGCAGTCGAGGACTGCAAACCCCCTCTTAACCCCTCCCCCAACTTAACCCCTCCTGGTAGATGAACACAGGAAAAAATGAACCATTTTCATGCATGAACAATACCAGTCAGGAGACAGAGGAAATCTTACTACCACATTTTTCATGAGCAGATCAGTTGAAAGAACATATAACCACACTACAAAAGAGCATGTTTTGTTTTCACTAATGAAGACAAGATGCCACGTAGGGAAAAAAGGACAGTAGAATGGAAAAGCAATGGGAAAACATGGGTGTAACTTGTTAAATCACAACAAATGCCTCCCTTGCATTATCCCGAATCAATTGGCACCTGTGTCACTCTAAGAAGTACACCGCACCACTGAAAAGGGGGTGTAGTATTGACGAGAGGCTGTGATCCATGAGACAGGCTACCTGTCACTGTCATGGGAGTCCCTCCCTCGCACCATTCAATAGAGCGACCCATCAGATCAATGTCCAGAGACACAGTCCTCCCCCCTGCAAAACTAATTATCTGAGCATTTTATACCGCCAAGGCCCTCCATGCTTTGTTTATGCAGGCTGCAATTAGTGAGACAGTCAATAAAAACAGGGGGAGGTCCTACTGAAGGAGGAACAATGGAAGGAGGTGAGAGGTGGAGTCTCATGCAGCTATGGCAGGCGGGGAGGCATGGCTGACTCACTGTGACAGAGCAGACTGCACACATACTGGGAATTATCACGAAAGGAAGCTCCAAGGCGTACTGTTCCTGTGAGTTTCTCACAAGACAAGTCCAAGTGAACTGCCAAAGTACCCTGTTTTGTAGCATCGATTCCCCAGAAGTGTGATGGTGGTGTTCTTTATATCAGCACTTCTGCACGCGCAATTAAGTTGCTGTGAATATTTATCGCTGGTTTGAAGACATCTTCCTCGGTCCCCCAGGTGTCACAAAGTGGCTGTAATCAGGATTCAGAAGAGTCTTTTGCTCTCTGTCGATAGCCGGCTCGTCTACTGAGAGCTGTAAAAGCCAATGCTCCGCTCTGTGTCTCAATGTCTGGTTAAGTAGCAGAGAGCTAAGTTATAGCATGCCAGGATCTCATTTTCCATAAACACTATCAGTGCCACATATACACTCAAGTGTCCTCACACAGTCCATTATAGTTTTCCCAAGTTGCTGAAAATGGCAAAGAATTAAACAAACGGTGAGTGTGAAATATTGTTTATAGCCGACATTGTTTGAGTTTGTATATACCTCTTGAAAATATTTGGGTGTGAAATCTATAGAACAAAACATCATATAAAAGAACTTAATCTCTGTGAGACAGTCAACCCAAATGCAGTAAATTTCTCCTCCTCCGTGTGTGTGTGTGCAGATTGACTGCATGTGTGCCAGAGTACAACACAGCAGGAGGGAGAAAGCAAAAAGATTTAAATTAGACTTTTTCCACAGGGATATAATGATTGTTTCTCTTCACGGCAGGTCTAAGGCCTACCATCTGTCAATAGAGCTATTTTGGAGTCTGCCTCCCCGAATTTCTGCCACATGGGTGAGCTTCAGAGAGCAGTATGTGGAGTCTACCAGTCTATTAACATGGGAGATACACTAGTTCTGGAGAGATCTCACTCAAACCTTTGAATTAAATTTTCATCTGATAAATTAAAAGGGAGTTGGTGTGCCGTTTGACACCACAATGCCTTTGAATGGTGATGCAGCTCTATGTGGCACAGCCCATAGACTTCCATGTTAACAGTAGAGCAGTCAACGTTTAATTTTCCTCTAGAGAGCTGCCGAGCCTGGTCCACCAGCTTGTAAAACCTAAAGACCTACACATTGTGATCCTTAGTGTGCAGTCTTAACTTTAATTAAATTAAAACCTTGATTTCCCTCAGCTGAGAGCTGATTTCCTCCTGGTATAATTACGCTGGCCTAACGTGTGCACTGGTGTGTTGGTCCCTGGCAGATGATCTATCCAGAGAGCATTGATCCCTGACCGGCAGAGCCCAGAGCATTCATTTCCTCGGGTTACAGCAGACCAGAGAATACCAAACTCAGCAACTCACAGCCAGATTAAACATACCAATGTTTACCAACCAGGTGTGTGTACTGGTGCCAGAAATGAAGAGCTATCAATGACAGTTGCTAGTTTTACTGTCTTACCTTTACAGAATCAGACAATTCAACAAACTTAAATAGTGATACATGCTGAGAGCCTGGGGTTTTCCTGCCCAGTCTGTCTCTCTTTCTGAGTGAATGAACAAACTGATTGCATGAATCTACACAATTATAATGCAGAATTATGAAAACTATGTTTTATATAATTTCGAACTATAATATTGAACTATTATATCTTCTA
>CABFOQ010020473.1:13468-25731 GCA_900660455.1 Gephyroberyx darwinii
TTTCAATACTGTAGCTTGAGGCCGAGGCGAGACGAGCAATGCCTTAAGATAACATCGCAGAGGAAGACCAGAAAATGAGTGAAGAAACACATGAACCTAGCCTGCCAATCATCAAGGATCAAAACCATTATGCCTAAATGGCTCATCAAAGTTTAGGCAAGCCAATGCGACTACATAAGTGCTAATATCAAGCATTGAAAAGTGAGTTAGTCATGAATGTATATTGTACTATCTATTATACTTCCTCACTTTTTCCTCACATTCACAAGACCTAACAGAAAGTGTTTAAACTTAATATCTTGCCACATATTCTACAAAATATCACTTTGAAATGTATGAAGATTAAAGTGTCTAGCATTATTCCCAAATGTTTAAAGTCACATGGAAGCTCCTCATTTGGCACATTATGATTAAACAGCAGTAAATTGAATTGCATGAAGCAAGTCATTCTCAGCTAATGGTCTGTGGCAATAAATTCCTGAGTAGACTATAAATGTTAATGTCATTGGGTGAGCAAAGACTGGATAAGCTTTTTGGTCACTGAATCATTTTATGTAACTAAAAAATTTTAATACAAAAGTTCAATGAATAAACATGCTTTATTTCATTCTTCAGACATGACACATGAACCTTATCAGAATCTGTAAAACATTGGCAATCCATGTCAAGCCATGATAATGACTATAGATAACTGAATACAATAGAACAAATCAACAAAAAAATGTGACAAGAATGTGTAAAAACAAAAGGTGCTCCATGATAAAAACATTGAAGACAAAAATATCTTGTGAGCATCAGAATACTTGTAATCAATGTATTGTGAAATTAGCACAGTGTGAACATTTCAGCAAAAGAAAACCTCAAGGTACATGAATTGTCCATCTGTGAACATAGTGATATTTGAAGAACTGGTGGTTTTTGTGTCGGCAACTTGTCTGATACCAAATAATCTTTGCATTATTGATCGGAATATGAGAGAAAACTGACCAGCATCTTGGACTCTGAACAGTTTCCTGTGTTCTTTCTCTTTCACTTCTTTTGTGCTACTATTCATTGGGCATTGATGTTGCTGAGGACAACAACACAGTCCAGCAACAGGACTATATCAGAGAACAATATTTGTGAGGTAGGGTGCATTATATTGTGCATGCCACATACAACTGGTTCTCTGATAACAGTAATCCATGAACAGACAATACGAAACCAATAAAGTGGACTCTACATGAAACAGTCAACGGCACCCTCTGCAAAAAGGAAAAATTAAGATGAACAGATGGGAAAGAAGGTGTAAAGCACTCTTATAGTCTCTCAGTGTGTGATAACATGCCGGACCAGGGACTGAACAGGGGCCTGAACCTTTGGAACTGACTACTTATACATCAACGCCCTCTTAACCACTACACTCAAAAATAACTGCCATGATTTCCTTGCAAAATGTCACAAAGTAGTCAACAAGATGGTCTTTACACATTAATAGAAAAGGCCAACTCTATTGGTGTGATGTAAAACAAGGGTCAGTGTGTTTGTGTGTGTGTGTGTGTGTGTGTGTGTCTGTATATAGAGGGTCCATGTCTGACATACAACTGTAGAGAAATCTTTTGGCTTAAAAGTAAGAGGTATTACTTGTGCACCTATCAATCATGATTTGATAGGTGTTCTATGACACTCGACAGAGAATTACAAGGAATAGTCAACACAGTAGAAATAAACAACAAAATATGAAGAAAAAGAGAAAATATTAAACTGACAATATAGACATTGAAATATTGGGTCCAATTATTTTACGTTTAACAAATTAAAAAGGCTAGCAACAATAATACAACTGTATTAACTCTACTTGTTTTCATGACTTAATACCAATTCACAATGATCTACACAGCAACAAAATTAAGTTTGAAACATACAGATCAATATATTGTTTCTATAAAATTTGTTATCTCTATAGCCTTTAAAAAAATACACTTTGTACATGAAATCCAACAATCACACAAATCCCACCATGTTCAGCACACACAACCCAGTGCATCCCTTTAACACTAAGAAGCTACTGTACTCCTTCCTGAATTAAGATGGATACTCGTCAATCTTCCTAATGATCTATTTCTCAAAGTAAACATGTATATAAACAAACAAATACATTACAGTAGGTTATTCATATAAAGGCTGACACTTTAGGATGCATTCTGTTTTTACTTTACTCTATAACATACTGTGTGGAAGCCTACTGTATGAGACAATCACTTTACTACTTCAGGTCAGTAATTCTTACAACAACAGTCTTGGCATCAAGTATGACTTCACGGTAGTATTATGTTCAAGAAGAATGCTCACAGTTTGATGGACAGTTGGAACATGTCCAATGGCAGGGATAATGGAGTGATGATGTGGATGAGTTTACAATATAAAAATCAGAGGTTAGGTCTTGGTGATCCCAGCTTTGATCATATTTGGGGTGAGGTTGAAAAATGCCACAAGGACCCATGCAACAGTCTGCACCGTGTCCCAGCACGGTTTGCACATTTCCACAGTGTGAACAATGCAGAGTTTTAAACTTGTTTGCTGGACCAAATAATCACTACAAACTTTTTCGGACTTGACAGCAGCCTTGAATTCTTTATGTTGCTTTACGTTACAGCTCACTGTAAACCTCTTCTCAGTCTCTCTCTTGCCATCTCTTATCCATGCAGGCATGCAGAAAAAGCACTTTAGAGCAGAGAGTTAGAAACAAAACAACTTGCCTGTTCATGGGAAGGCCTAGGTAAAGACAAGGTTACATTGAGCATGCAGCTAGGTGGTTTCAGTTCCATTGGCATGAATTCTCATTACAACAGCAAATAGGCCTGTGTGATTGAAGAAAAAAGATGCAGTACTTGTAGGTGATATCGACAGACGCTTTATACATGAAAGCTTGGAGCTTGGAGAGAAATGGGCAAGCAGTGCCCAAAGCTAAAATCTAAAATTAAAAGGCACTGGTAAGTCTTGGCTTGGTGCATACAGTGCACTGCATGCAAAGGGAAAAAAATAATCCACAATGCTCTAGGGCCCTCCCTTTGGGCCTCGCCTAGTTCTAGTTTTTCCATAGGGCCGGGGAGGGAATGGTTGGGAACAAGACCCATGTACAAGGAGGTGCAAAGGGTCCATATATTCAATGGACACAGTGAGGTAATGGTAGGGATGTTCGTTCCCCGTGGACGATGCTGAATCCATCCTCCTTTGCTTGTGCTCCAACATAAGCTGTGGTTGAAGGGCTCTATTATGCACACCTCCACATCACATCACCTTTGCCACAGAAATAGATCGCCAGACAGACATATACTGTTAGATTGCTAATCTGCTGTCCTCAGGGGAATAGTCAAACTAAGGTGATGTTCTATATTTATAGGAAAGCATTTAATTTGCAGCTAAAAAAAACAACTCAAATTACTGTCTGCTTCATGGAATGTTTGCAGTCAACCACAGGAAGGCGGCTCCTCTCCAGCTTGAGTGCTCTAGTGTCTGCTGGCGTTTCTCTTTGCTGTTTAATTCTGAGCCAATATAAATCATGGAAATACTGTGTGTTGAATCTTTTGCAAATAAATTATTTGAAACCACATCAAGCACAAGCAGCAGCTGATAACTATCTCTGCAGCACTTAGACAGAAGGTATCCCCTCTTGCACGAGGCCTTTCTGGTTTGGTTATATCTCAATTTCTATAACCCCTAATCTGCAAATTAGCATTTTCTAATGTTTCAATAGAACTACAAGTTAGTGATTCTACATGAAACTGGATGTGGCAGCTTAAAGCCTGAAACCTTGAGATTGTTGTGAAGGCAAGGCAAACTTTTACCAACAATCCCACTGTACTATTCCAAAAAAGCTGCATCAGCAATCCTTCATAATTAGTATTATGACGATTCTAGATGCACTAAGCTTAGTAAGGCAGAATGACTGTGTAGTGGAAGATAAGCAGCGTTCAGGACGGGTTTACTGTAAAGAGAGGTTTGTGTCATGATGTGCAGTATGCCAGTCTTTTAAATGCATTGCATTTAATGCATGCAATGCACTTTTAAATATTATCTACAGAAAATTAAAAACATGTCACTGAATCACAGAATGCATTACATGGATCATCTGATGGCTTTGGCAGGAAAAGATGGGGAGTCAGAAACAGGAACTAAGAAATAAGTGAAGAAAACACTGCCCTCCTGTGTCTCTGGAGAGGAAAACACTAGCCTCTGTTTTTGTGCATTAATGAATGAATGACCCTGGTGCTGGTCATCCCTGCTAACTTTAGTCGTGCTGATTGAGACTGAACATGTCACAGTGAACAATAGAAAGAGTGGTTAAAGCAATACAGTTGGGGTAACCTCAAGCTGCTATAAAGGGGAATTTAAGGGGAAAATGGGATTGGAATCTCTCTTCTGAAGGGTCTACACCAACACTGAAAATACAGAAAGGTTGAGGTTGAAGCACTCTGGGAGCGCTATATCCTTGGCTTTTTGGGAGCTGTGTAACTATCAGAGTATGGTAAATGCCATAGTGACGGTCGGGGGCAATCAGAAGTAGGGTGAGGATTCCTCTCATACCATATCCCTTGTGTGATGCTGGGAAGGGCCAAAGGGTCTGGGATTTACAGGAGGGGGTGGGATGATTGTGATTTTAGTGCCGTCCTGGGAGGGGGGGCATGGACAGAGTGTCCTCCTCATCAATGGTGTCCAGCTCCTCTGTGCGCACAGCATGAGTAATGAGGTTAAGCTCTTCACAGAGCGTCTCGCTGCGGTATGCCACGCGGATATCAGGGACGTTGGTACGACGGATATCATTGCTCTCAGGACCTTCTTTGGAGTTGTTGGGGCCCAACCAGTAGCTCTTTACCTGAAGTTAGGAGAAGCCAGATGAGTGGGAAGCTCAGGTACAAGCAAAAACAGAAAGTGACACAATAGCTGACTGATATTTATTGAGGTTTTCAGAAAATAATCATATTGTATTGTAAAGTTTGAGTCAGGATGATTACTACTTTTCTGGACTAGTGTAGGGTGAGGGGGTTAGGTGACTTGGGCTTAAAATATAATATATATCCCCTTGGTTAGCTCTCAGATAAAACAAGAATACAATTACAGAGATAAAATTAAGTGAAACAAAATGTGGAAAAGTGTCTGGCTACAAGGTCTGACTAACATTAATAATGTTTACAACTTCTGAAGCTCAGAGTAATAGCGTGGCCATCATTGGTTGCGTTTGAGTTGGACTAAAGATTGGATCACACCAGTCACATTACATTTCGTTTTGAATTTTGTTAAAAAATATAATGTCTTCATCAGAGTCTCTTCTCGCATTGTGGAAATATCTTCCAGAGTCAAAATGTGCATTGAAGCACTGTGTGTAACGCTTAAGTCAACAACACTGATAGCAGTTGGCTGTGAGAAGAGTGACAATAGAAAGGATTTTTCCAAAGCTGTATTTATTTAGCTGAAACTTTAAGTAGAAAGTTGGCACTAAAGGTCCTAACTTTTTCTACACACCTAAAAAGCAATGATCAGTGCAAGTTTACTTAAGTTTCTGTCTTCTGTGATTTTGAAAGGGGTCAATTGGATGCACTGACCAAATTCCACAGGGAAAGTTTATACCTAAGGGGGTCATTGTCACAATGGCTGGTATTGGTCTCAATTAAGATGTAGATTATAATGAAATAATAAAAACAGCTATAAAACCTTGTTACCTTGCGTGAAAACCCACTCATGAGGACACTGTTCCTTGCCAGCTCACACATGTCACAGGAACTCAGCTTCCACACTTGAGCAGCGATGCTGTACTCCTCCATCAGAGGCTCCTGGGACCAAGCACACACACACACGCACACACATACACACACATGCACACACATGCACGGAAAAATTAGGAAAAATGTCAAGATCTAAGAAAAAAAGCATTCTACCACTAAGTCACTTCGGATGCCTTTCAATGCCACGTGCAGATTCAGACAAATGTCCTGAAGACTGACCTTGGTGAAGTGGAACTGAAGAGGATCATCAGTGGACAGAGAGACCATGAGGCCTCTGGACAGGTACTCTGGCAGCGGGTTGCGGTGGTAACTGAGGAACAGGCTGTTGTTACTCAAAGGTGACATGGCGATGCCAATTTGAGCCAGGTAGTATAGATACTGCAGCACAGGGGCCTGAGAGAGAGAAAGAGAGATAAATAACTAAATACATCCACAGGTTATATTGATATATATATTTTGGCCTCAAGCCTCGACAGTAGCAGTGGTAAAGTGGTAGCCTTGTCTTACTCAGCCTTGTTGTATGAAGATCTACTAATTAACAAATTAACCAAGTCATTTTTTGTTTTAGATTTATTTCAGGCGTTCAAATCTGGTGTTTCTCAACAACAAGCACTGACAGCACAGAAAGCACTAAAAGTGTGTTAGTGAACTACACCGACCATAATTCATTGCACCTATAATGCAGAGCATGGTGTTGGTAAGACAGTCAGTGCTCCTTCAAGTTGCGTCAAGTTGTGCTGCCCTTAGGGATGGGAAAGCATCCACAGAAAGTCAGTCCACAGACTGACTGAAGACACTTATTAACACTTTGGTTACCATGGAGATCGCTGCTCATGTGCAAACGAGAATGTGACTGGGCTTGCACATGGACATGCTACTGACTGGCAGGAACACATAAAAAAGACACTAATGAACTTCCTCTGTTGGCCAGACAACACGGAACTGTAACCAGGAAGGATTTCTTTTCAACGAATGCACTGGGGGAGCAATTTACATTGAAATGGATGGTCGGACATTTTGTCATACCTTATCCAGACTGACCAATATATTCCATGGTGCTGGCATAACTATTGCACAACGTCCTTGCCCATTCACAAGACTATAACATATTATAAAGCAAAGATTATAAAAGCAAATGCTTTGGTGTTTTATTTTAGAGGACAAATGAGAAACTGTAAACTGATATTTCACTTGAGCAGATTTTCTCTTTTTGGCATGCATACCCCTATGTCGCTCATTATCAACTACCAGTATTAGTGTTATTGGGTATCCATAGTGATTTAAAAAAAATGTTTAGTAAGCCTTACTGCTTACATATTGGCCAAGATGAACTACAGCAATCTGACCCAGGTAATACATTTTTCTGTATATAAGTTTGCTTGTTTGCAACTACCAGTGACAAAAGTCAGAAATCCTGAACTTCAGTGGTAACAAGAGATTCCTGGGGCAGCTTGTGTCAGAGCTTGTTCAGGGGTCATACCCCTGGGTATGAGTATGAGATATTTAGTCATTAATTGGCATCAGTTGTGTTAAAGATGCATGTCTCAAATAACAGCAAAGTGGAAGAGTACAATATCATGACATGGACGGACCTTTGAAAGTTTGACTGAATTAAAGCTACATCATGCTAGCAAGCTCTTGATCAGAGTTAACGTGAATAAGCAGCATCCGCTAGTCACACGTGAGACATAACACTCATTCATTGATTCAGTACAAGAAAAAAGTGAAAAATGTAACAACAAGGATTTTACCAAGCTACCTACCTTTGTTTTATATGACAGTTTGAATGTTACATGGCTAGCACGTGGAAGGATTACATTACATTACAGTCATTTGGCAGACGCTTTTATCCAAAGCAACTGACAAAGGTGATAGTTGACACTATGTGGGGATTGAACCCACGACCCTGAGACTGAGCTGTCCGGGCCAGACAGGATAATGTTAGAGTGTTAACATCAGCATTTTTTGTTAACAATCCATTATGTCCTGACCTTTCTGAGCAGCAGTCCATGGGAGATGTTCTCTGATAACATGAAACCTGACACTAGGTGGTGGATAGGCCCCGCCTCCCCACAGTGAGGTCGCAGCACAAACGTATGGAAGCCTCGCCTCCTGTATTGGACAAATGTATGAAAAAAAAATTGAAACCTCATTCATCCAAAAAGGGTTGTGAGTGAATGATTCTTTAAATGAATGAATGAGAGATCAAATGTCTTTATCTGTGTAATGATTCATCTGGCTGCCCCATACCTGCGCAGGTGGTTGAGCACAGTCATATTGGCGTAAGTGTAGTAGAGGTAGTATGAGTAGGGTGGGTTGTCCTCTTCTGTCCAGTTGGCTGGCAGTGGACTGTCAAGATTGAAGATATGGTGCTCAGGCTTGGACTCATCATCCACACTGTCAAAGCCCACGACCTGTCACATGCCACAGGCAAAAACGCATCAGAAAACAGTCTCAGTCTCTGTAAGTGTGAATCATCAACATAGGTTTGATTCTTCAGTAGTTCTACTCACATGGGCCAGAAAGAGGTGCAGCTCCGGGTGGCTACGGGGGTTGATGGTGACCTCAAACAGAGGAACAAAGATATTCTCCAACATCTCCTGGAAATTTGCCAGCTGCTTCTTGGTCCAGTACACATCACTGCAAATGGAGCAAATGTAATGGGGGCAGAGAACAGAATTAGTGATTTTAAGGATGGCTGAGATGGACTGCAAAACCATCAGCTGACGTAGAACAACGTAACTTACTATACTATAAAGTTTACATTAGAAGTTTTACCTACAGGTTAATTTCCAATGTAACATGTCACACACAAACCACACACCCTTGGCAAGGTTGTAACCATGTTGGCTTGCCCGACAGGTATTGACCAGGAACAAAAGGTCCAAGGGCCCCCTGTCTTGCAAAACCTGTGTTTTATGTTAGCCATGCATGCATGCAGGCACGGACATGTGCTGGAAAAACACCTGCTACAAAACTTGGGGTGACCCATTTACCTCTAAAGTGCTCACTGGCACCAAATCCAAAACTGGTGGCCAAATGTTACACTGCTCAGCTTTAAGTCTCTGCAAGTTGAGGCACTACTCACAAGAGGCGAGGCACCTGGATGAGCCAGCGCACATTATCAGAGTAGACACGATGTTTGACGGCCCAGTTGGCCAGCTTGTCCCACTCATCACGGGAGCGGCCATAGATGGACAGACGTAGCTCAGAGTTCTGGTACTTACTCTCCTCCAAGTCTGACATTACCTCCTGGACAAATAATGACCGGTGATGTCAATGAATCAATTTCTGAATAAATTGTTCAAAATTATTTGAAGGAAGTAAAAAATAAATGTCATTGTATATGAAGGATTTTTTTCATACCTTGATTATGTGTCCAAAGTATTTCCCTTCAATGTGGTTGTCAGTCTTGATGAAGATCTCTCTAAGGATGGATTCACCGATGGGGTTGTATTTGGCATTGAACTTGTCAAAGCGATGGAACGTGTTACGGTCCTGAGAAAGGAAGGAAAATACTTAAATCAGATTTTCATCTATGCCAAATACATTATATTGTATTTTTGTACATAATCTCCAGAATAGGTTGTTAAAAATCTTTAAACAATAGTTAGACATTTCCTACTGCTAACCCTATTTCTCACCGCATGCATGTCCAGAGTGTCTACACTCAAGTCGAAGGCTGTCAGGTTCATGCTCTCAAACACCTCCATAAGGGTCTGTCCACGGCCGTGCTCCATATGGACGATTTCCTCAGGGTACTTCTTCATGGCGCTCTTGATGAAACGCAACAGATGCTTCTGGTTCATACAGGAGGATGCATGTATATGTGTGTCTACCTGGAGGCAGAAGAGAGCAGGACCAAAGCATGAAAGATACTCCTTAGTTGGTGGCATATCCAGTATTTCCTGTAAATTCTTTGTAGATGTGAGGGACAGACGTCCCAGCTTCTCTCCTGGGCCCATTCCAGGATCAGTACCCATAGGTGTTGCAGTTTAAGAATACCTCTTATTTGGATGTTTATATTATGATATATGGACAGTTGTGATGCAGTTCTAGTGGTAATTTGTTTTGGGGCAGGCTGAGCAATACGGTCAGATGATGAAATTGAATCTTTGTATTTACATCTTTCTAGCTATGGGGATATCATCAACTAATAACACAGCAATGTTATTCAATGAAAAAGTGAGGTGTCAACTCCTCTCCAATAAGGTAGTTAAGTCATCAGTAGCTGCTGTTTGATGGCTCTTGCCTTGCGGATGTTGTAGAAGTCTCGGTGAGGAACCTTCTTCTGAGCTGCCAACTCCTTCATCTCATTCAGCAGGATGTGCATCTGGAATTTAGAACTTAGATACTGTAGACGGCGGTAGCAGAAAGACTTCCTGTAGGAAGTAAATAGGAATCACCGTCATATTTAATTTTAAATGAATACTGAGCTAAAAACCTAATGATATTTGTAGACTGGTACGGTCAAATAAACACTCACACTGGTCCATTGATAATGAGGGCCATCATAACATTCATGTCTGCAATATACTCCTTCAGGTCAGGATAGGGCAGGTCCAGCTCTGTACTCCTGAATAGGAGTATAGTATTGTTAAAACCCCGAGATTCGAACTGTGCAAACCAACTCAATTTTTCCAACTCAAACCAACTCAAAGTAAACAAAAGGGGGAAAAAATCACCATACAGGAGAAAACACTTACTTGTCCATAGGGCTCTGCTTGGTGTAGACATGGATTACTCCATCCACCATCTTGCAGCCATATCCTGTGTCAGCAGGCATATTCTTGGGGTCCTGATTGTCATAAGGGTGTGTCTCTGAAACAGGTGGGTGGACAGGGGCATCTGGGAGAGAAGGGAATTGACATCAATTAAATTACAATTTCTATATTACAGTAACTTATCTTAAAACCCATTAACAATGATCATTTTTTAGGTAGAAGATCCTATGTGTAGGACTTTTTCATTAGTCAGTGTCGTCCCCAGTGATCTGCTCTATTTTCTTTTGATCCAATTTGGGATCAAGCTTTGTCAAGCTTGATTCACGTGAAATCTGAAAAAAAGAAATCACTTCTAAACAGGCATGCTATGTCAGAAAGAGCTTAGTTAGGTCTTATAATATTCTTATAAAAAGCAGCGCATGGGCTATTAAATATACACTCAAAGGTCAGTATCACAACTCATTTGAGAATGATTGATGGTGATTACAAAAATATCTTACACAAGTAACCTATAATATAAGTGTGTCAACTGCTATGAACAGACTTTCTCAAGGGTGTTTTCACAGCAGCTGTCTGCTTCTTATCCATTTTATCACCCAGATTTTTGCCAAATGGTTCAAGGACTGGATCTGACACCTTTCTTTCTTTAGGGTGGTCTCCAAGCAAAGTAGGCTGACAAACTGTCAGATAATAATAACTGTCAGATAATTTCAAATAATGAGCCTACGCTCAGGACAATATGCCCTAAGGATGCCATGGTGACATCAACCTTATAAACCTTGCAAAAGTGTGAGAAGAAGCCCAACATGCCACTGAGCTTATGTCCTGGATAGATTAAAAATGCCCAAGATGTTGCCATGCCCCAAGTGGAATGAGCATGTAGGCCTGCAGGAGGCTGAAGCTTCTTATTACAGTTTTTTACGATTGCTAACTCACATCGGTCCATACTGAAGCCACTTCTTCAAAACTCTTCACACAGTGAGCACAACAGAAGTCTATGCAAACCAAACCGTGACTGACTCTTGCCTTGCTTTAACACAAAATGCATTGGTTTCACACAAAAGACATTCAATGACCACAGCTTTCAAAATTCATCATCATTCTTTTCTCACTCCAAGTCAACCACCAGCAAAACCATGTGTATCTACAGCCCATTTTGCCAATGCTTACATACTCTTTTCAAAACTGTTAGATTTCAAAACATACATTCAAATGGACAGCAACTTGCCAAATTACAAACACAAAAATTATTTTCTGCGTGGAGGTGGAAGGTTTATAACCACAATCCACACAATCAGACGTCACTTGTCAATGCTATGAATGCTGGATGTGAGAACATATCCAGAGGATTGCCAAGCTTGGATCCGGCATGCCAAAAGATGTGATGTGTGTGTGATGTGGACGAAAACATGTGGCCAAACGCAGGAGACCGGGTGGACTAGCATGATTTGTGTGTTTTGTTTTTGGAGCAAACTATTACAGTACAGTATTACAGTATTACAGTATTGACTTGTTTTTTCCTTACGGCAATTTTGTACAAAAACAGTAGTTTATTTTTGAATTACTTTATGGTAAAAAAAAGAAACACCTGGCAAAAATAAAGCACATAGAAGCTTTTCCTCTTTTCCTGTTGCATTTCTATGACTTCCTATAGTATACTGTAGTACATTCTAGAAAGAGTTACCATTCCTACTGTATTTTGTAATAGGAACTTTGTTTACTATAAAATAAGACAATGTACACATTTCTTATACTATCAACAACAATATACATATAT
>CABFOQ010020477.1:2761-17938 GCA_900660455.1 Gephyroberyx darwinii
CGCGCGCGCGCACTCCAGTAGAGGCGTCAGGATTGGACGCAGCAGGGGATCCCCCGCGTAACGGTTTCTGCCTCACTTGGCGCATCATCATCTTTTACCGGGAGGAGATGAGCTCGCGCTGGCTTACACTAGCAGAGGGAAGCAGTAACGGAGCACAGCAGCTTCCCCCGTTCGCCCTCTCGAGCTCTCTCTCTTATCTCGGTCTTATCCTCTTTTCCCGTTTCTCTCTGCTGCACTAGTACTGTTGCCTTAGCAGTCGCGTGCGCCAGCCGGGACAGCGCGAAGGAAGAACGGAGAGGAGAGGGGAAAAGGTGTTTCGTGAGCAGATTGCTCCTATACCATAAAGATACCGGTCGCGTTAACCTTGAATTAACTCCGTGTTAGTTTCGTTATTGTTTTCTTTGTCGGGACCGGAGAATTGTCTCGTTTCATCTGTCTTGCATACCGGAGACTGTTCCTTCGTTCCACATGTGTGTGTGTTGCTCTGGCAGCTGCGCGCGCCGTGCCTCCGCGGAGAACGCTGCTCCGTCCCTATCCACCTTCGAGCACCTCCAGTGCGTTGCACGGGCTGCCATGACCATTACTTTATAAAAAAAAAAACACACACACAAATTAAAATCACAAACTCCACGAAAAAAAGAGAGAACACTCTTTTTCACCTCACGTATTACGCTCACCGGGAATAAATCGCTTGGAAACGGGAGAAAAGTGGAGGAAATGACGGTGTTGCAAATATCTGTGTTTTGATTTGGACTTTTTGTTTTGTTGTCGACATTTTCCCCGTCCAGAGAGAATTTGACAAGTCGAAGAGGTGTTTTGGAAGAAGTTTTTGTGGACAAATCAACCGGCTGTGAAGAACAACCGTGCTAGCGTCTAAAAACCAGAAGAGGAGAATCAACCACACCGGGACGAACAGGTAGAAACAAAACAAAAAGCTGACAAAATATATATATATGTGTATAGGTTTTACATAGATTTACAAAGTGTGCTTTTCCTGAATTAGCCTAACGAACTTGGTCTGGCGTCGTTCAGACCAACGAGCAGCCCGAGGTGAAGCTTGTGTTGTGCTGAGGTTTAGGTCAACACTTAATCCCCGTCAAATGCCATTCGCTCTCGTGCGGAGGGAAACCTGCACGCCAAAGTCGATTTAAAAAAACTGTCAGTTTACTGACGCTTTGCGTATCCACATATCGACAAGTGCCTCGTAGAACAGGAGTTAAGACCTTCAACGAATCATTAGGAGCCGCTCTTCAATTCGGCACACATGCAATCCACCAAAGAACACTTATTTCCATCAAATTTAAACTTTTATGTTTGGTTCGCCTGTTATTCACACAATCTCCTCCACCGTGATGGGCGGTAGCCAGCTGTGTGAACCTATTATAAAAGTTGAGATTTTATTTAAATAGGTGCTCGTTGGCGGATTATATGCACGCCGAATTGAAGAGATGCTGCTAAGAATTCAAGAAAGATCGCGAGTTGTATTTTACAAACTGTGAAACGTTTGCCGATAAGCAAGGCAATATTAAATTGCCTGATTAATGAATGTAGTTTGGCGAGACGTTCTCTTCATACTAAGGAGAATGGTCTTGTGTCAAGGTTTAGTTAAACACTTTGGGACATGTTATCTGGTATTGTTAGTATTCATAATAGCATTGTGTTTTTTTTCTCACACTGTGGTTATTTTAGCATCTGCGTAGTTAAAGGTCAGAAAAGTGGAAGGTCACTTTATTTCAGAAATAACCCACCAAAGCTGGGGTTGAGTTTTTAAACCTTGGCTAGGTTCACCAGAGTAGGCTTGGAAACCGGCTAGAATAAAGCATGTTTCATACAACAGTTTGATTCCACTCTAAAAATCAAACCGCCTTTCTTTTAATGGTGACTATTAGGGAAATTTCAGTTGTTGAGTTAGTGTTAAATTGTAGAACTGTCTACAGTGTGATATACTAGTAGCAAAAGTGAAATATATGACTTTAATAGTCATTTTTATACATTCTCTAATAATGTATAATTTCTAGTTTATTAAATTATAGTGAAATCAAGCCCACTTTGAGAACCACCAGTGTAGTTAAATTACTAATATTTATTTTCATGTCTAAAACTCAAAGCTGTTTTCTCAGGGGATTGTCCAGATTAGATACCATTTACACATTTCCGTGAATTCGGTTTGAACTATAGTGCCTCTTATTCACATACAGTACATCTAGAATAAGTGTTGATCGAAGCTTGCCTTGTATTGTCTTGTGATGTGTGTGTGTGGAAGGTAATTTCAAATTGGTGTGGAGGATTGTAACCTTGGAAATCCACTCTCTAGTGAAGGATAAATCAGCACGGTAGACATTGAATCGCTTTCTCTCTCCTGTTAGTTATACCCTCCAAGTCTCACATTGCTAGTAGCACTTTTGTCAAGGGATTTAATAACACACCTAGGCTATAGTACAAATAAGATATTACCCACACGATTGCCCTCATGTAAAATGTGCAGGGAGTGCTTGTGCGCTCTATTTTGTGTTTTTCCACCATCTTCCAGTTCACAGTGTTTTGGCGTTGTATTTCAGTGAACTGTTTGGCATTTCGACCTACCATCCATTGGTCCCTGAATAGTAGTGAGGGATTAGAATAGAGGGTGGCTGCCCTTGGTCTCCTGACTGCACTGTAAATGACAGGTACCAACAATATCTGTATCCGATTGATTCACTGTGCTTAAGGTTAAGTAGATAAGATACTCCAGTGAAATTTCATAGAGAAGCTTGCACATATCTTACAGAAATTGCATCAAAATTGCAGCATGCTTGTTCAGAAATTGCAGCTTCTGTAGCTACTGTACAATACTGGTCTGGCCACCAGTGATGTAGTGGTAAATAAAAAGGTGGGTAAACTACGACCTCCAGTCAACCACCAATAGAAACAAAAATGAATTACATTTTCGGAATCAATTTATACTTTTTAAAAGACTATATCTTCACATAACTTACATCATTTTGATACTATACACAATGAATTAATGTCAAATAGCTTAAAAAGGTGGTAAACTCTATTCCGCAAATAACAAGGTGGATAAACTGAGTTTAGGTGTGTTCAGGTGTACTTTGCACTACATCCTTGGCTGTCCCCCATTTGCTAAATACTCTGCAACTATAAACAAAAGGGATATTGAGTCTCACACAGGGCAAGAAAGCAGCTTGCCATAAAAATCTGTAGTTAGTGACCCCCTTGTATAGAAACTGCAGCGCTGTTGTACTCTGTTACTGTTGCCTATGTAATGTCTACTGTAGGTTAAATGGAAATTTAGTGATGCTTAAGTAAATTGCATGACTATTGCTAGTGCTGTACTGAAAGATTCTGCACAGCATTGGACTCACACTGCAGGGTCAAGTGAACATATGTTAATTAAATAGATATTTACTGTTGCTGTAAGTATAAACATTTTAGTGCTATAGTTGTGTACTGTAAACTTCTAGAATATTGGACAGCCTCCCAGTCATTAAATACAAGCTTCAGATGGAGTTAAAATGGATACAGAGTGGTGCTTGCATAGAAACTGCAGTGTTATGGAAGTGTACTGTATGCTGCTGTCGCCTCTGTGTCTTCACAGATGGCATGGGCAACCCCCTCACTAAACATAATAAGTGAGCAGAATTTAATTGCAATGGACATTTAGTGCTGCTGGTTGAGAAAACACAGTGCTGCAAATGTACAGTCGTAGGTGGCATTTCCAGGTAGATAGATAGATAGATTGATGTGTACAGTTATGGCCATGATTATTGGCACCCTTTTCTAATACTTAGTTGCTCAGCCTTTGACAATGATGATGCTTCCAAATGTTTCTTGTAACCATCAATAAGCTTCCTGGATCTTTCTGCTGGCAGTTTCTCCCACTTTTCAATTGCAACCCACTCCAGCCCTCAATGTCTGAAGGATTACTTTGAGCAACTGCACATTTCAGGTCTCTCCATATGTTCTCAATGAGTTTGAGATCAGGACTCTGGACACTGGCAACTCCGGAACAATCCAGTGTTTTCTCTTGAACCATTCCTGTGTGTTTTTGGGTCATTGTTCTGCTGGAGGACCCATGACCTTCGATTGACACCCATTTTTCTGACACTGGATAGCACATTTTGCTTCAAAATGCCTTGGTAGTCTTCTGATTTCATGATGCCCTTAATACGTTAAAAGCGTCCAGTACCCTAGGCAGCAAAGCAGCCCCACAGCATTATGGAACCTCCATTGTGTTTACCTGTAGGTAGGGTGTCCTTTGCTTTAAAAACTTTATTTTTGGTAAAGATCAGTCGGGCCTTCTTGTGTTTCTCTTTGAGCAGTGGGGTCTTCAGTCAAATCAAATCAAATCACATTTATTTGTATAGCCCTTAATCACCATTACAGTCTCTAAGGGCTTCACAGTGCCCAACATGTGAAACAATTAATGGTTAGTACACGACATCCCCCAGCTTTGGACCCTCAACAAAAGACAAGGACAAACTCCCAAACCTTTTAGGTGGCTTCTGACAGTAATGCCCTTCTTGGTTTCAGTGTCTGGCGCATGGTACGGGCTGAAACCAATACCCCAGACCTCTACAGGTTAGCCTTGAGATCTTTGGATGTCATGCAAGGTGTTTTTTCTATGGCTCGCACCAACCTTTAATGACATCTGAGATCAATTTTCATATTATCACCACTTCACTTCCTAAGAGATTCTTAAGAGTTCACTCAGCAGCAAACTTTTTAATAACATTGCAAGCTGTGGAAACAGGAATACCAAGGTCTCTAGAGATGCCTTATAGCCTTGTGAATGCTTATGTTTGGTGATAATAGTTTTTCTGACATCGTCAGACAACTGTTTTCTCTTCACCATTTTCACAGACGAATAGGGGAGCAGAACAGACTGTATCACTTTACAGTGGATAATTGGTTTTCAATTTTAAAAGGCTAATATATTTTTTTAAATATTTGGCCAATAATCTTGGCCAGAACTGTGTGTATATGTAGTGTATATATGATACTAAATATGCATACACATATAGTACACATAGAAGTTAATCGATATCTGTATGTGACGCTATTGTCCATTGCAATTATGGCAATTGAAGACATTCTCTTCTTTTCTGAGACTTATTCTTTGTCACTTATTCTCTTGTGTGTATCAGTAGTTCTCAGAGAACGGCAGTATAGTTCAATTCTGTTTTATTCGATGGTCAATTAATCAACCAAAATGGGTTTTTGAAGGCCAATGCAATACCGATATTTTCAGACTGAATTTGCCAATGGCTGATATTTTGTGCTGATATTCAGTATCTTTCAATTTTACCATTTTCATGCCAAAAATACAAGTTTTCAATGTTTTATTTTTGTCAGGGTTGAAAAACCTCTGAAAGGGGTTGAATGGGTTACAAGCTCTTTAAGACAATGATCCACCTCACCTATTCAATGGTAAGGGAAACCCTGGGATACACTACTGCTTTTAAATGAATTTACATAAAATGTGATTGCTCAATTAAATGAAAATTAAAATGTGAAAATAAAATAAAATTTCATGTCAGGTTTTATATAGATGTCAGAGTGTAACCTCCATTATATCAGAGGTGGACGACACTGACTGGCTGATATATTGGTCTCACCCTATTCTATTCTGGTCTATTGTATGCTGCTAATTCTGTCAGACTAAGTTCACCTTTAATTGCACTTGACCTCTTCAGCATTAGTCTTTTCCCCAAAAACTGGTCTCAAATATTTCAGTCATTCTAGCCAAGTGTGAGGTGCACTTGAATTTTACTTAACAAGGCTCTTGATCAGACACAAAACTAGAAAAATCAGCAAGAAATTAAGCTAAATCAAGTCCTCCTCATGCATTTGAATGTGGTTGATTCCACATCACCAGCTACATTTATATATACTACTTATTTCTCCTGGTGTACATAACATAAATACAGCAAAATATACAGACGTGCAGACATGTTAAAGGACTAGAAATAACAGGAGGGAGACCAGATTTTGCACAATATGCACCCTACACATGGTCACAATCTGACCAGATTGAACACATTACAAGTAGTCGGAGAGTGCAGAACATCCATATCTGATCCTGCTGTTGTTTTGTCACGTTGTGCTTTGGCGATCCAGCAATTTAAGCTTATTTTCTCATTGCAAGTCACTCTGGGTAAGAGCATCAGCTAAACGCCTAAAATGCTAAAAAAATCGCAGCAGAGGAATATTGACATGTCTGTGTCCTGCAGAAACCTTTTTTTAACCTATTAACAACTACCATGTCATTTTGTCGTTTATAATGTTTGGCTTGGTCCCAGACTCTAAATATTTTCTGCACGTGGGAGACAATGTCAGATAATAAAGAAAAGGCACAACTGGATACAAGTTTTCTGCAAGGTATTGTGTAAATAATATTCATATTTCAATATTAACAGAATAATTCACGAAATCCCGACTTAATCGGATCTATAAATTTACATAAATGTGTGTTTTTGGAGTACAATTCTCATGAACAGAGTATGAGTGTGTTTTCATTGAGTGTGTCATTGTGTGTGTGTATCTGCGCATACACATTCTGTGTGTGTGTGTGTGTGTGCACGCGCTTTTCACACGACCCGAGTATACCGTTTTTGTGTGTCTTGCATAATATTGTATGTGGGTTTTCTACTATGTGTTATACTTTATAGTGAAGACTAAATGTGAAGAGTGTGTGTGTGTTATCCATGGAGTGCTCAGACCGGAGTTCCAGCTGATGAAAGCTACCTGGAGCTTCATAAATGGACCCATTGTCCGACACCGGACCCTGTGTGTGTGTGTGTGTGTGTGGGTGTGGGTGTGGGTGTGGGTGTGCATTAGTGGGCATGTTTTGCGTTTGTCTGAGGCTGTGTCCGAAAATTGTTCAGTATATACGTAGTACTGACAGAAACTGCTTTCCTTGCTAAATGCGCTGTATCGGCCTAAAAAATATCAAATGGCGACATGCCACCGTCACATTGTTTGATTGGTTAATTGTATTGCAAATTGTTATCGTTTTTTTTGTTTTGTGTTTTACTCAAGATGACCGCTAGCAAATTACACATATTTAGTGGCTCAAACACAGTGTCTACTGGTCGTGAAAAAACTGTATAAAGTCTATAATCATATTATCTAAACTCCAGGCATTAACGCATCTTGAATACAATTAAATAGAGCATTTCAAGTCTTGAATTCAAAATATTTCTTTGTTTGCTGTTTTTCTGGTGAGAAATCAGCCCAATTACACAGACGTACATATATTCTGATTGGTCTACAGTTGTTTTCAATGTCACCTATATTTCAATTGGTCTAAGATTAATTTTTACCCAGCATTAAAGTCCTAACTTGACTTGCAGACACCCTGCCAAAATGTGTATCAAAGCCTTAAATCTTGCTTCTTCAAATTCATCTTTATAGTAAACGGCGAGGAAAAGCCAGTTACTTCAGTTGTAATTAACGATTTAAAGATAATTGTGTTTCTGTTTATATTATATATATATATATAATAGTGTACGGTGGATTCAGATTGGAAAGATGAGCGTGTGAGAGAGACAGAGAGGGAGGTAGGCTAGGTGATGAACAGAAAGAGGAGAAAGGCAGTTGTCTCATGTACACATCCCTCTCACTAAGTGAAGCCTTCAAAGACATATCTGTCTGTTTTAATTTCTCATTTGAGTGATGATTAGTAGAATCTCAAGACTAAGTTTTAATGTGGTGCACAGGTTGGGTGCTTTCAGTTCATGTGTAACTTTAACAATCCAAATGATTTAGGATTCAATATACAACTCCTGAAGCAGCCAAACAGAAAAGCCAGTGTCTCTGGAATATACCTGTTCGTGTCCAAAATTTGGAAATTCTGACAGTGTTGTGGGTCTGTGAACACTTGATAACGCCAATGACATACCTGCTCTAACTTGCATATTTCATCCAACATCGAAGCCGGGTTTCGACATAGAAACGGCACAAAGGATAGCGACATCAGAATGTTTAAACTAGATTAGTCATTCAGCTAACACTCTTATCGAGAGCGACTTACTGTGTGTGAGCAGGTAGGGGTTCAGTGTCTTGCTCAAGCAGGATTTTTCCTGCATAGAGAATTTTTTTGACAGCCCCTAAAGCGTAATTGGCGATTGCAGTATTCTAAAACTAAATGTTAACAACCAAATATTTATCCAAACTCGGTATTTTTCTGTGGCCAGTTGTAGCTGAAGTGACCTCATGTTGAGGTGTTTCTGGTGCAGCTACAAGGGAGTTTAAAGGGTAATTCCGGTATTTTTAAACCTGGGCCCTATTTGTACATATTTGTCATTTAGACCCCAAAATATGTACAAAAAAGTTTTGGAATTGGTCCAGTAGATCGCCTCAGCCGGCAGTTGCGATGCAATGGCTGCAACGTAATTCGTGGGGCCACTGCACACTATCAAAGTATGTCCACTAAAAGTGCTTGTTTTTGCCACTGACAGGCTCAGATTGTTATTCAAAGTGTCTGTCAACCTTTGTTTAACCTCTTCCTGCAACAACTCACCTCATCTTTTAGATTTTAGAGCGAGACTTCTCCATGAGCAAGACATCTGTTTCTGGTTAAACAAAGGTCTATCTCTGTAGCGATCCTTTCCGTAATGTTGTCAGACACTTGTCAGACACACGAATAACAACCTGAGCCTGTCAGTGGTAAAAACAAGCACTTTTAGTGGACGTACTTTGATCGGGCGCAGTTACACCACAGGATTACGTTGCAGCCCGTTTCGCGACTTCAGCTGAGGTGATCTACTGGACCAATTCCAAAACTTTTTGTACATGTTTTGTTGTTTGGTGTCAGTTATGCAGACTCAAAAAGCAAGGTCTTCTTTCTAGACTCACCATTTTGCACCGACATTCAACAATCACACAGGGAGAAATACATTGTAGTAGAGGAACAAATAACAATTTCTCCATTGTGTGAGTGCAACTCTGGCTCTTTTCTCCACTGACAACAACAGTTAGCAGTACCACTATTGCTCTCTCTGCACCTACACGTAAAGCCCACAGCAGATGATGCATTCAGGTCTTATGTGAGATACCATCAGTAAAATCTAATTTATTTTTAGTAGTAGTTGTTTATTTTTTAATATAGTAATTTAATATACAACCACATTTTAACTATTTTCCTATAATAGCCTAAATATGGTCAAGCCACTCCAGCATTGAAAGTTGTTTGGGGCCAATATACATAATGTACATATTTTCACTATGAAGTAGGTGAGAAATGACTCACAGACCACTAACACAGCAACAGGCTTTGGCATGGACATGACTACACGTAGGCAGAGCACATTACTTAGCTGGTAGAACAGTAGTGAAGGGAATGGCTTGCATCTCACAGAAATAGAAGGGCCTTAAAATACACCAAGGAAAGAAGAGGTGCTCAAAAGAGGGAGAGCTGGGACCCTGCATTGATCAGTACCTCTGGAGATATCAGTCAAGTCGGTCGGGTGAAGTCCAGCAACTGGTAGAAAACCAAAGCTCTCATGATATCAGTACCCCTGTAACTGAGGAGGCAGGCATTAGCACTGAAACACAGGGTCTGGAGGGCAGAGAGGTCAGGCAGCCAAGGAAGGAAAAAATCCGTGGGCAGAAACCTTGAGTGAACTGGCCTAGGGCTAGTGAAAGGAGCGAACAGGAATCTGCTAACACTGATTTGAAAAAAAAGGCTAAAAGGAACAGTTAAAAAAGAATAAACCCGAAAAAATCAGGGATATTATCTATGATTACAGAGTAGAAAGGTTTGGAGTGTATGGAAAAAAGAGAAAGAAAAGAAATTGACAGGTGAGAATGCAAATGCATAAAAAAAAACGTGATAGACAGCCGCGAGCTCCAGGGGTATACAAGAGTGCACCAGAAGTCTTATATTTGAGATTTGTATGAAAGGTCATGAAAGTAGTAGGGGAGATACAAAAAATCTGGTTGGAGTCCATTTCCTATTCATACAAATATGCTTCACAACATTACAATTTCCCATGGCATGCAGACACCTGGAAATTAAAATCAGTGCAGAGTGCACAGTCTTCCCTCTAGCATTCACTATGACAAGGGAGGTAATCAGAGTGGGTTATGGGTCAGGAAAGCCACAGGGAAGGGTTTGCCTCTCACCCATTAGGAATACTGTATATGAACAATATAACAACTATGGCTACAACAGCTCCTTGTACAAAAAGACTGCATGCCAAGTTCATCGCTAACCTAAACGCCATGCAAATCAAGAAGCATTTCAACTATCAGCCTAAATTCCAACAATATTGGAGAAGCCAAACCTTATAGAAAAGATTCAGGGGTCAGGACAGGGCGTGGCGAGAGGTTTAGGATGCATAGAAAGGTCAGTGTTACCACCTAAACTCAAGTTGTGGTGTCTACACTAAAGGCTGATGCCCCAGCTAATGTCAGTGATAGTCCCTGAGATACCCTTAATAGGAATAGGCAAGTAAGAGATAGATTTCTAGATTTATTTCTGTACACTTTCTGCATCTTCAAAGTACATCGCAAACATTTACATTGAGTGGAAATTTGGGGCCTGTAAACTCAAAACCCATTATTATTATGTTTTTATTTTTTTTATTTTTTTGAAATGCATGGCTGTCAATCGTAGAATGTTTTTTCAGCAGAATGTTCAGCAGCGGTGTGTGGTGTCAGGAGTGAACTGGAGTGTAATTCTGTTGCTGCAGGGAGTTCTACCCAAGCAATTTTTCATGAATGGTAAAAAACTGTAAAAGATTTTTCTTTTTCCCCTCTGCCCCCCCAAACATTTTCTTCATGAATCTAAGTCAGCTATCAGTTATAGGAGGGAGAGAGACTGTACCTTGGCAGCAATATATCAGTGTTCTGCAGAAACCTACAGAGAGAGTGAAGCCTTGCTGTAATTTGAAACGCATGGGTTATTGGTATTGTCTTGTGACATGTTATAAGATTATGCTTACACGGAGCCTAATAACCCGCTAAGAGGACATAATTAACTCATATTTCAAATGAATTAACCTAAACACCTCACTCAAATGAGAATATGTTTACATGCAGCCTAATAACTTGTTAGTAGGAAATGAAGTCATATAAACACCTCAACCGGTACGCTTACACTGACTGGATTGGCTCTGACTTTTAATAATATCGACCGGTCAGTGTCATCCACCTCTGATATGATGGATATGATGCAGTTTACATATTTTATTGTAGAATTGATCAATACGACACTGTTTGTTAAGGAAGACCTTAAACCTGAATTGACTCTAATGAGACATTTTGATCAGATTCCACTCAAGTATATTTGGATACATCATCACCCATACATCATCCATCATACATACATCATCCCGGGTTTCAGCGTTTTAGTGTCCCATGATAGTCTAAATGTTGTTTCAGAGGCTTTTCTAACCTGACAAGAATATAATTCTGGTAGAAACATTGAATACTTGTTTTTTGAATGTGTTTGAATGGAAATTGACAAATTTAAAGATGTTGATTATCAGCACAAAATATCGAAATATAATCCAAAGCCTTCAAACCCATATTAATGGAACCCTAGACCAGAGTGACATCCCCAATCTTATGGAAACTTTGAAGTGATAGGGATTTTCATACATGTATAAAAACAGTTTTAGAGGAAACCAAGGCCCTTTTTTATGTACAAGATGAAAAGGCCTTTACTGTTGTGGCTTTCCCAAGTTGTCAGAAGCAGATTCTCTCCTTGACTCTTATGACCTCCTTTTTTAAACCACTCCTTGGAACATGAATCAAGGACACACTGGTATCTGCTCTCTACATGAAAACAGCAAATCCAATTCTCTCAGACGTCTTGGCCATCTGCATGTTAAATATTGTCACTGATTATGTGTTATGACGTTTAACTGTGTGTGTGTGTGTGTGTGTGTGTGTGTGTGTGTGTGTGTGTGTGTGAACACAGCTTCAGCACCGTAACAAGGTTAATACTGAGGAAAATGGTCTTTTCTCTCTTTTTGCCTCCCTCTGCCCCTGTTTCTTTCTCTTTTGCTTTTCATTCAAATCTGCTAATGTAAATTCTTTGTTAGTGTATTTTAGGTTTGCCCAAATTCATCCCTGCTATACATAATAAGAAAAATAAAAATGACACCAGCAAGATCGGCGTGCATTGGCTGGGATCGGCTGTAGTGTGTAGTAAGCAACCGTTTTTTGTTGCCCTGAATGACAATTTGTTACATCCATCCATACTTGGATGGATACTTGTTGTATCAAAGGGCGTCTGTGTATGTATATAATATGCTGTTTTGATAACATTACTGCATTCTCTATAAAAGAGATGTCAGCAGGTGATCAACTAGAGATCACGTTCAAATAAACATATTATTAATGAATAGCACAGCAATCAGCAATGCTAATGAATGACTTTTTATTCATGTATGGAAATGTTTGCTGTCAGTGTGTGCAAAGAAATGGCAAGAGAGTGTTGCAGCTAGTCAGTTAGTAAAGCAAGGTGATGTTGATTTAATCCTTCCTTCATCACTTAATCATGTAAAACATGCAAACACAATGGTGATTTTAACTAGGCTGTGGGGTAAATGGATCAAGCTGACTTGATTGTTACAGCTCCTCTTTCATTGAAGCTATAAATCCAGGTCTGTCTTTGTACTTTTTACCTTGCCATTCACGAGGCTGACATTAAAAAAACAACCCCAATCTGTTTCCTATGGCGGGACTTTTGTTTGCAGCCCCAAACACAATATTTTTTTGTAGTATCCTCAGTTTTACGCTGTTTCTCACCCTGGCACGTCCACGGTGTCTGTCAAGTGGAACCAGGAAGTACCTGGCTTGCGGTTTTTAAACATTTGAACTGGGAGTATATTTGATGCATTCCAGAGAATTAGACCTTGTGTACACCGTGGACAGTGAAATCCCAGGGCGCTTTTATGTATAAAGATTTGCGTCTACTTAGGGTTCCAAGCCACATTTAAACACAGGTGCAAACACAACAAAGGAGGATTGGAAACAGATTTTATTGCTTCACACTCAAGTATGTAAGAGGGAGCTTACAAGCAGTCCAAAAGTTGTTATTCTGCAAAAGTGGACATGCTACGGAATTTATTTTCAGGATTTTTTGTTGGGTTTTTTTATACCTGTTTTTAAGTCTTAACAGTAATTGCTTTGTCTGAGATAATCAAAAGAAAGTTTTAGCTGCTGTCATCTTTCCTTAAATATTAAAAATGAAAAATATATATTTTGCAGGTGCAATTGCATCTCAAGCTTCTTTTTCTGGTTTAAAAAAATGTTTAAGGAATTCATATCAAATTCATATCAAATTTCTACTTTTGAGCTCAATGTTTCTTGCATTATGTGGATCCTTTTAAATAGCTGACACCCATCCTGGTTTGTGTGAGACGGTGGAATCTGCAGAGTGTGTGGTGGGGTTAAGGGGGGGTTGAATAATCAATTTCTAATGCGGTTACACCTTCAACATCCCTTTTTGTCTATCCATCACACACACACACACACACACACACACACACACACACACACACACACACACACACACACACACACACACACACAGTTGTAGAGTCCGTATTAGTTGACATTAGCAGGCTGGAGGTGATGGATAGCAACACTTTACTCACCTCACAAGTGTCATTTGTTCCATGTCACACACTTCACTGACAGGACTGTGTGTGTGTGTGTGTGTGTGTGTGTGTGTGTGTGTGTGTGTGTGTGTGAGAGAAAGAGAGAGAGAGAGAAAGAGAGAGAGAGAGAGAGAGAAAGAGAGAGAGAGAGAGTGTGTATAAGTGAATGCTGGTGTAATGAGAGCATGCATCATTGGTTCTGATAATAATGTTAATAAAGACATGTACGCTGGCCATTAAGCCACTAAGTGTGAATGTGTCATTTTTCCTTTCAGTGAAAAATGTGCCAGGATGTAATCAAACTTCCAGCATGAAATTATCGCTTTCTCTCTCTCCCCCATATTCATACACAATAGGAACATTTTAACTCTTTGAGCATATATGCCATTAGACTATTAATTTAAGGGAGTATTATGTACATACAGTGTCTATGACCTGTGAAGGCCCAGTTGCAGCAACATCGATCAAATGTATCTCCTCCTAGTGGTAGCTTTTAGTAGTATTGCCCATCTGCCCGTGTCATGGCCAAAAGACGCCTTACCGTTCAGCACATTGGATCTGTAAGGACCATTGTGCCACTGTAACCCTCATTCTGTTTTCTATTAGCCTCTCTGCTGTTCTCTTACACTGTTGGTGAATGAATGAAACCATATTCCAGGTTTGTGGATCTAATGGTCATTGTAATGCTGTTTTTTTCATTCATTATCTCACGTGTGGAGGTAGAGCGGCGTAGTAATCCAATGCGTAACTGCTTTCAGCTCTCAGAAGTAATTTTACATAACACATTGTCAAAACCGATGTTAACAATTTGGATTTTCATTGTTTGTTTTTTTTACCTTTTTATTATTTTTAAAAATTGTATTTATGTTTTTTTAAATTCCCACAGCCAGCTGCCAAGCTGTGTGTACGTGTGTGTTTATATGTCTGTCTGTATATGCTGATAGACTTTTTATCAAGAAATATCTGCCACAACAAAGCAGCACACAGCAACACTGAGCATATATTTCTGGACACACACGCACGCACACACACACACACACACACACACACCCACACACACACAGATACCCGTAGTCAAATGCAGTGTGTTTAAGCACATTGGTTGTGTGTTTCTTGCTGGCTGGCTGGTTACATTAAAAACAGGCTCATTGGTGCTCAGCCAGGCTTAAACACTGGTGTGTGTGTGTGTGTGTGTGTGTGTGTGTGTAAAATATTCCATGCTGTGGGCTTGCACCATGCTCTCAGCCCAGTGACTCGAGTGCACATGGGAAGTGATAGATAGCGTGGACCAGCATAGCCCGCTGTGTGTGTGTTTGAACTTATGTGTTTGTGATTACATGCATTTGTTTGCGTGTGTGTGTATGTGTGTGTGTGTAGCAGGGACACTCAATACATCTCAAACATTCTTCACCTTTCACCTCTGCATTTCAACATGTCTGTTTCACCACACAGAGACATACACACAGTAAGGCAGGCAGGGAGTCAGTCAAACACACACACACACACACATACACACACACACACACACACACACACACACACTCAGACACATGACAAACCCATG
>CABFOQ010020484.1:5654-25305 GCA_900660455.1 Gephyroberyx darwinii
GAAAAACTACACATGCAGCCAGAACGCTCTTACAACTTCCACTATTTATTTTGCACTACTTTATACAGCAGTGTATGTAGCCTGGCCAGCAAAGAGTAAACAACAAAGTGATAAAGGAATGGCCAAGGTAGCATCAAACCTTTACAAGATAGGCATGAATTTAGATCATTTTCATAGACTTCTTTTTACTGACATGACATTAGATTTTCAGAGAAAAGATCTGTGGCATCAAGGGTGCAGCATAAGATCATCTGACATGTAGGTTGCCAACACGGCAGCATAATCACCAAAACCACCGGAGGGTTAATCTTAGACAACAGTGTTTAGACAGCTGGGAGACCTGAGACAAGGCCTCCAGGGGACGACAGTAAAGTCAAAATCATTCAGGAGTGCATTTGTTTTCACAGATCACACTTAGCACATGCTATAACAAAGAGCACTAGATAAGGCATCTGCTGAAGGTACCTAGTTCTCTGTCAAGGAGCTTGAGAGGGGGGTTTCCTGCACACAGCATGTCATTAGATATACGATCATCTGAGTACTTGGTACTGTGCTCTAACCTGGTAATGCAGTACTCCTTGTCTCCAGGGATGCCCAGGTAGCGCGGCCTCTCTCCTGTCGCTAGGACAAACTTAGCTGCTGTGTGAAAGGTCTCCTTCCCTCGCTTGGTTGTCGCCTACCGGGAAATGCAGAGGATCCATGAGAGATTGTTCCCAACCATGCGACACAGGTACATGAAGGATGCGCTACTGTCAAAAGTCCTGGAACTGGAGCCAAACACCACTGACCTTGAGCTTGTGTGGCTCGATGAACTCCGCATAGGAGTTGACATAGTTGACATTCTTGTCTCTCAGCGCCACCCTGTAGCCCCAGTTCAACGAGCCGATGTAGTTGTTGATTGCTGTCTTCATTGTCTCCCAGTTGTGTTTCACTGAACACAGGAAGAAGACACTTATTACTGGGAACCCTTACTGGACCGAAGGACCAGTTAGCGGTTTCTCTTCACAGGGGCATCAAAAGAGACACCACAGCCACCAAGTGACTTCTGAGTAGGGAGCCGAAGTGGAAGTTAACCAGGACTGCCCACTGGTTTACTAGTGGCCAGCACAATTCTCCAAAGACATGCGTGGGGTATTATAACAACTTTAGCAGCACCCACAGAGTAATGGGACTTTTTTTCTTTTTTTTTTTTTTTTACTTTTGGGGGAAAGGCTTGGGTACAAGATTGTGTACTTACAATGCAGTTATGGAACTACATTTCCCATTAAAATGGCCTCTCTTCACCTTAAGGAGCGTACCAAAATGATCACACCTTTTTTTTTGGTGGGTGACAGTGTACTCTAGATAAAGACCATAACTGCAGCTAGCTAAATTTTCATTCGATTTGATACCGACTGAACTCAAAACACTTCAAATCAGTTAATGCCATTGGGGGCATCGCCAATGAAGGAGTTCAAATGAGTAAGAGCTTCTATTGATTGAATTCCACTGTAACCGTCATCTCAGATTTACCGCGGCAAGCTGTGATTTCCCCTCTCCGTGACCTCCTGGGCCTGTGGCTGACCTCTGAGCCCTCACCTGTCTCTTCAAACTCCCAGCCGAACTTGCGAGCGTCCTGCATGCTCGTGCCTAGCAGTGCCGTCTGGTGCATCAGCTTCTTGGGGATGCAGCCAACATTCACACAGGTTCCACCCAGGCCTGACAAAAAGCAAAAATACTCCATTATCAACCAGGTAAGATTCAAACAAATAGTTATTTGTTACTGCCTAGAGGGGAAATCTCTTACCCCAGGTAGTTCCCTTCGGCGTGGGCACAACGTAGTCCAGCACCATCACCTTCTTCCCCAGCTTAGCAGCTTCCTGTTTTAAACGGAATCAGAACCAATGTTACAAGAGGATCACGCTCACTCAAGCAGTTGTACTGCTGAAAACTGTGTGCACATTCTACGGAAGCAACTCGTGGCTCAAATGCATGAAGACGATACTGATCTGTTGTGGTTTATTGATTGCAGTATTGCAACATCAATTGCAATTTCAGCTTTGAGTTACTGACAACATGTGGAACACAAAGACGTCAGGGAGTTGGGGCAAACAGAGCAAACCAACATTAATTTTAGGTTACACACGCATTATCCAAGCAATCATCATTATCAAAGCAATACATCAAAGCAAAAGTGAAACAAAGCAAACACACACGACACCTTCATTGCAACATAATGCGTCAGCAATGGAACAATGCAGTGTGTGACAATCTGACACTTCTAACCAGAGTATGGCCACTACCCCTGGTTACTCCATGCATGTAAACGTAGCCATTCTCTCTCCATGAAACCTAATGTGATATGAGACGGCTTTTCTCACGTCTTCTTTAGGTCAAACTTTGGCGTTTCACTACATCAGAGGCTTGAGGCCATGGATTGCGGATGTGTTGCAATTTATTAGTGCAGTTCTCCCTCTCACCTTTGAGCAGGCCAGGCCTCCAGATCCTCCCCCAATGACGATCAGGTCGTAGTCGTAGACCTCATTCTCTCCGCCCAGTAGCTGCTGCAGGACACCATCTTTGTGGGCCTGGCACAAAGCATGGAGACAATTTAGTCATCCATAGAGATGTTCATTTACTCATCTTTTCATTTCTCCAAGGCTCAGCCGGGTTTAGGAAAGTGACCTAACCTTTTTTGTTAGATTATGAAGTGGAAGTAATCTATTCCCTCTCTACTCAAAGAGAAATGCATGTTGCTCATGTGGCCATGATATGCATATAACCACTTTCAAATATAGTTAGGTTGGTAGGTAGACGAGCCATTTTTATGCTAATAGAGGTCTGACAAGTTGATTGAGCTTTAAACGCCACTTGAGCCAAATAGGTCCACTTCCTTGTGTCTAGCATCTGAACAAACCACTTGATTATGTAATATTACTGAGCAATCCCAGCTCGAGAGACTTACTGTGATGTATGATGAAAGGATGAACTATCTGAGCACCAAAGAACAAAATCAATCAGATACACAAGTGTAGCACTATGGGTGATAAAATCCTCAACGGTTGCCTACCTGCATCGTTTTGTCACAGCCGCCAATGTGCGTCTTGTTGATGAAGACATTGGGAACGGTTTTCTGTCCGGTCATCTCAAGCAGCAGCTCCTGGTAGTTGGATCCATCGTCTGGACACAAAGTTCAGTGTTGTTAAAGGTGCAATAAGTAGGATTTTTAAAGGCCCCATAGCACAAAATGACCATAATTTATCTGCGGGGCATTGATAGGGCTTTTTCATTTCTGTCAATCACAGGCAACCACAAGCTGACCTGCAATTCCTTAGTAATGTACAGTAGAGCCACACTCATAAATTAAATGCCCCTTTAAGAATGCCCAACTTACACTCTTTTGTAATGGAGATCATCTTTTCTGCCTTAGCCACAGAATAGTTCAAGTCCGTCTTACAAAGTTTACAGTCAATAACATAAATATTTTCATCCTTCTAGCATGCCAATTGTGCTCCGACTAGCTCTCCGAACAACAATCGCAATACATGGGACTACTGGCCATGTAGGTAAATTTACTAAACCAATAGCTATGGGCTATGCACTATATTCAAATTAACAGCAGAGACTGTAACAAGTAGAGAGCACAGAGAGGCTGGGGTTTACAGAGATACAGTATACAGTCATGAGATCGACAGTGAGTGACTCAGCACATTTTGAGTCGCTGCACGGTAAGACCTGACAGTACATTCTGGGGTCAAACATTAACGCCCCAGCTATATGAAGAGAACATTTTTAAGTGTGGTGGTAGAACCTGCTTGGACTCAAAATCAACCAAAAGAAAAATGTTCCAAATGTATATTATTAATCCTGTGGTGCTAAAAGAGGCCTGGGCCAACTCAACCTGTTTACAGCACAGGAAACAAAAAACCCTGCCATGGATAATTTTTTGAAATGTCACCCTATACCTTTTCAATGTTATTTCATGTATATAATCAGGTACTATGATGATAGCTTATACATGGATGGAAATTTGGACTCATTTCAGCGACAATTAAATGAAACTGTTAGATACAGACACAGCTGACTGCGGTTTCTCTGAGATCACCTGACAACTGTAGCCCACCTGCTTTTCCATCATGTCTGAAACATCGGGTTAAATAAACTGTAGTTGTTTAAATCACCCAGTCTAAATGAAACTTAGCAACAGAAAGTAATTTGAAGTCATGCTTGTAACAAGTTTAATAATTTGTTCAGATTACACAGGATCTACAAAGAGTTGTAAGAAATAATAATCCCTGACTCCCCTTCATCCAGACACACCAACATGTCTTGCACTGCACCGGCAGGACGGCTGAACGTTAGTTTGGATTTGCAGGGTCTGCAAACATTGAGATGTTCATGTCCATCTCACAAATAAAAGCAGACAAAATATACCTTTATTCAATCAAGACAACATTCTCTTCCTGTAGATTGTGGTCCCGCATTAAAGCTAGACCACTACATTGAGTGTGGTACACAGGGACTCAAGGATCATTTTGTCTCCCTTTGGTATAAAGCACTGGGAGTTTTCATATTTTGTTTGTTTTGACAATTCAGACTTCATCTCAGTCAAGCAGTAATTCCAAATTCCACTGGAAACTGTGGCAATTAGGACAACACTGGGGCTGACTGGTCTACCAAATTTTGTTGAGATTATGTTCAGCATTAGTTGCTAGGGAAATCAAACCCCTATGCTGCTGTAATGGGACTAGCGTTATGTTTCTACTGCCTACTGATCAAAAAGCTTCCTGGTCTTACCGATGAGATCCAGCTCCACCGTATTGCACTTGACGTTCAGCTCTTTGAACAGGTCTTTCACCTGGAGGGGAAGACAGAGAAGTTGAGAAATGACGACCATCTCTTGAACAGCTGTAACCATTATCTAACATTAAAAGTGATGTATTATCTAAATTCATGTAACGCATCGTACCCTTTGGCTAGCGTCACCCAACAATTCCATTAAAAATCGGACAGTTTAATGTTGCCTTGCTTTTAGGCATAGGCACATACCCTGTGTAACATATTTTAAAACATTTTACGAATCGTTAGGGGCTGCTGGTAAATTCGGCATTCACGTAATTCGCCAAGCACTAGTTTACTTAACCAAAATCCCAATTTTTAGAATTCGTTTAGTGCTTGCTACCTTCCACGGTGTAACGTTATTTTGGCGGAGGACTTGAGAATAGCAGACGAAACAATTCTAAAAGTTTGAATTGTATTGATATAAGTGCTAATTGGCGCATTAGGTGTATGCCGGATTGAAGCGTTTGTCTCAAAAATGGAATCAGTATAAGGTCGTGTTCTACGAGTTGTGTAACTTTGCCGCTAATCAAGAAAAGTGTATATTACCAGGTTTCTGAATTGAGTGTGGTTTAAAACTCTCCCTACTAGATCGGCACTAGTGACCCTCTTACTATTAAACAAGGTAACACTAACTTGGTATTCATCTCCGAGACATGCCATGTCAGTGCCACCGTAACTAAAAATCGGGCTTAATGTGTTTTTGGTAACTTACATTACCACTACATAAGTGGCATTCAATGCCTTGCGTAAAACAGAGATGTTCATGCATTAGCAAGCACACACCAGCAAATAGGCCAAGCCCGTCTATTTAGCGGGAGAAGATTAAGTAGTGAAAGCCCTTTCCCCAATAAACACATAACTGGCTTACCTTTATACAAAATGGACAGTAGCTTTTGCTGAACACCACCACTTGATTGGACTCAATAAGCTCTTTTATTCGAGATTTGAGTTCATTCCTCCCGGTGTCATTTTCGATGGGAGGCATTTTCCAAGTATTTCCGTCCAAGCCTGCCGCCTGGCAAGCTTCAATAGACGGCTAGCGCGCGAATGCGGAGAACCTCCGGGAATTAATTCACGCCAACTCAATCTAGGTTAACGTACAAAAGCTTTTGTGTCGCTTGGTCCTCTCACCGAATACAAACGACTGGAAAGTAGATGAGCTTCGGCGCTGACTCGGGCTGCCCTCCTCGCTGCTGTCACCGGCTAGTCTGCGACCCGCGCCAAACGTCTTGCCATAAAAGATCTTGGCTTGGTACTTTGGGTGCGCTCGATTTGGCTCACCTCGTTCGCCGGATTTCCTGTTTTCCACTTTCGCCGACAGTAAAAAACTCCGTTACTCTGTCGATGTCTAAAAAACGTGCTTACCTACAAAAACCTCACAGGGTTGTCTATTTACATGCCATGGTAATACAGTTAATTATGATTTACTCGACATATTCGCATTCAAACAAACTACACAAAATACTTGATAATAAAAATGCGTCTATACACCATCATAAATAGAGAGGCTCTAAATATGGAGGCGAATACTGAAGAAGTTAGGGGACCTACAGGCACTACTTGGAGACAGCTAATGCTAACTTTAGAAAGAAGTGTCAGGTTTACTGGTATTAACAGAACGCAAATCAGGTCTCCAGACCAGCAGGGAATGTGGTATTGTATCTAACCGCTTAGTATTTCCATCATCTAATATTACTGATTAATTTAAATCCAGGGTAACAATAGTCTGCTTGAACATGAGAGCGAATAACCGGTATCGTACTGCCATCTGCCGGGGAAAGTACTTCATGACAAGCAGCAGGTGCACTGAATCTTGCAAAATAATAATAATAATAATAATAGTGCACCGAATCAAGTAGTCTTCTCCCATGCATGGGCTGCCATGTCTCATTTTATAGGTATAGTCCTTTGTTCCCAAGTTATTACTATTTCCACAAAGTCTATTTCCTGATTACTGAGTCATACCAAATAGTCAAATAAGTTTGTGAAAGGCATCATTCATAACAAGATAGGGAACATCTCAAATAATAAGAGTATAAAAAAAATTACAAAATAAATTAAGAAAATGAGGGCAAGGCTACAAAAGCAACAATAAAACCACCAAAGGTAAGAAGAAATTAAGGAGGTTCTGTTGCTTTTGCATTTGCAAATATGAATATATTTACCCAAAATAACGATCAGATTAATTGTACCAGAATTGTTTGCATCCAAGTAACACATTAAATAAATAATATCAGAGAATGTAAATGGAGGACTATTGTCCAATTTTATTGACATACGATGGTTTTGTATATTCTCATTAAATGTGCATATGTGAATTTCAAAAGCCTTTTTGAGGTTTGATTCATTACATTAAATGTGTTTTTATAAGACACCAAGTGCTGTATGTATAGTGGGCCTGGTAAAACACAAATTCAGTGGGATGAGAACAAGAAAAAGCACAAACAGCTAGAGAGTTACTTGGTAATCTTTTCTCTCAGATTATTTTAGTGATGTTTGTTCCAGCAATGCCATGTAACTAACAGTTTTGTTCTCTTTTCAAGGGCAGAGGAGAGGAGAAACCATCATCATGGTCTGTAAATGTAAAGCAGAAGACTAAAACAGACTAATTGAAACAAAGTGTGGCTGGAGATTGGAAGGTCATGTAACTTAAAAAAACAGGAAGACTTATTCTCTGCAACTTTTAATGTAATTTCATATAAAAGCTGCTCCAGAGCCGGTCTAACTTTTGGATTAATTGTGTGGGTCAAATCCTCTCTGGTCTCATCTCTGGCCTGGTCTCCTTCTCCATGTCTGTTTTTTTACGCTTTGACCCTGGACTAGCTCCTGTATGAAAAACAGAAAAACAGAAGGTTTATGATTCCAAGGGCTGAGAAGACCGACCTCCACATCTCCACATTGTATGATACAATGTTAGTTTAAGGAACATTAAGTCCTCCATGACCTTTAACGGCGACTGGTGGGAATTGCAAAAACATCGATAGAGCTGTCCTCCTACGCAACTGTCTGGCACAGCCCCCATCACAACCACTCCTGTTATCATTACAGTATTTTTCATCGTAAAATATTATCTCTTCACTAGACATTTCTGGATCTCTGCTCTAATTCGCTGGCCTAATTCTAATTCACCTCTACTGTGAAATGGGGCTTTATTGTGTCAGTTACAGGCCACCATAACTCAAGGGGATGGGAGTTGGTGCTAGCTAGCCAGCAAGGTTAGATGACTCTGTGTAGCCTAAATCAATATATTGTATTATACCTCACAGATAAAGACATCTCTTTCAAGTAGCGCATTGTTGAACAAGACGTTGATTCAGGTTTTTTTTAGTATGTACCCGGATATACTGTATACTCAAACTCGACATAGCATACTGCTGTAGATACTGAGCATGCGGTGTCGGGCGAGGCATGAAGCTGCAATTTTCAGGATGATTTGTTGAATTGACACTCAGCCTACCTGTTTTGCATAACGGTCTAACTAATCTTTTAATTTTTCTCAAGTCATATTACAATTAATGTTTAATAAAAAGGCCATGTACAATTAAATAACAATTGATAACTATAGCTTCTCCCACCATGTAAAATAGACAAGTGGAATCAATACATTGAAACTTTTAAAAATGGAAAACTTTCCATGACCAGGTCACCCTGCATGCTGGAATATTTTGAGTGTTTCATAATGAACAAGTTTGACAATTTATGAGTGATTATGACTAGTTTATGGATACTAGCCAGGAGTTATTAGCAAAGCAGGATCGGGGTAGTTTCTATCTTGCTGTTCACTGACGCAGCTGTAACCGCTGCTGAATCGATTCAGTTGCGTGTGCGAGTCGAATCAACTCACTTACTTAAATGAGTCGTTCGTTTTAAACGATTTGTCCGCGAATCGGACATCACTGCTTAAGAGGAACATTTGAAAGCATCATCGCGTTCACCACCGACATTACAACACCGCTATGCTTTGACTGCCTCGGGTCTGAATCAGCGATGACGCATCCAAAAAATCGAGTGTCATAATTTTCAGGTGAGTTTCCAGGTGTGTTTGAACCCTCCTAACGGGTTCGCGTGTTAAGAGTCACACAGGTGGGAGGAGAGTTGAATCGCGTCGATGTGCTGTAGGAAATGCTTCTTTGCTGCGCCAAAAGCAGGCGGAAAAATGCCCCACTCATTCCTCTGACAGGTTCGAACAAGAGAATAGCCAGTGACTTCATTCCTAATTGGCTCGAACACTGCTCGCGCACGCACACGCGCGCGCGTTCCTGCGTCTTGACATTTCTGTTGCTCCACCTCCATCGCCTTGACTTGAAAGTTACATTGTAGCAGTTCTCAGCGGCAGCGAGGAAGCAGAAGGGCGGCGTGAGGGAAGGCAAAAGATAAAGGAATCCACCATGGCAGAGAATAAGATGGGGCCAAACATCCAGGCCGGGGCTGGATTCCTCGCCAAACGGGTCCAAAAGTCCTTGAATCGAGCTCAGGAGAAGGTGAGTCACATCACAACTGCTCTCTCTAAAGTTGTACTGTCACACTTTCTGTGTGAAATTGTACTTTAGACACTTGGGGCGTGTTACAGTGGGGACTTCACTTTTACTTTTCATATGCTGGTAAGCACACGGCTGTTGAGATGTACTTCAAGGCCCTTTGATACTGTTTACTCAGTCAGCACCCCACCAGTGCCAGCATAACCCGATTAAGAGCCCCTAGCTAAATGCCATGCATTTCTTGGGATTTACTAGAATACTTCCAGACGCGTATGACTTGCAGTGTAGCGATATTTGAAGCCTCTATACTGATTGTAGCTTGCGTAAAAAAGGCCAGGGGTTCTGAAATCTGGGTGCGGGGACCCCCTCCAGGGTTCCAGGAAGTCCTCAGAAAACATTTAACTTAATTTCACCATAATTTCACACCCATTAGAAATGAACACGGTGAGAGATGGTGTAAGAACGTCTGTTTTGGCTGATGGGTTATCGTTATATCTGTGCCAAGTGATTTGAGGCAACAAAAGTGCTCTCAGATTTGCCTTCCTTAGGAATAGAATCTTATCAAATGGAGGTTCGGGGTCAAATTCAGATCTATTTGGCGATCCTTGACAGGAAATATTTAAGGAACCCTTGAACTAGACCACAACAGCAAGGGAAAGTTCCCTAGACTGACAGTTCAATGTAAAGTACTATAAAACCCCATGATCTGATGAGTTCAACAGTTCCTATTATGTTGTGAATTGGCTGTGTAAGAATGATTTCCCCAAATATATTTGTAATACAAAAGCAACATTTTATAAACGATAGACTTTCCCTATGGGAGTGTGTTAATGTCTTTTGGTATTGTACAGCTGTGTGTGGACACAAAAGCGGCCACTTCCTGACTCTGTACTTCCTCTCACTGGCTGAGCCTTCTCACTCAGTAGTTTGTGGTTTGCTTGTTTCATTTCACTGCTGCAACTCAAAACAGCAGATAGTGTACTCTTAAGTGGCATTTCAGGGGCACGTTGATTTTTATTGTGGGAAATGGGAGTAGGCATGATGGCGAGACCCCCAGATTTGGAATTCAAGCTCAAGCGACGTCTCATTGCGGGGTTGCAGGGTAGCGCAAGTAGGTGTGTCTAGGTGAGCATTCGTCTCCTCACGAATGCAGGCCAAGAAACTAAAGGAACATGATGTATAAACCACATCACAGGTAGGTTTATCACCCAGTCTGCCGTCCTGTCACAGGTCCTTCAGAAGCTGGGGAAAACCATGGAGACCAAGGACGAACAGTTTGAGCAGTGTTCCCTGAACCTCAACAAACAACAGGTACACCCACAGATGGCCAGTTCAACATGGGATGGTCTCTGTTTATGAAGTATGACCTCTTGCCAATGCGTTCAAAGTGTGCTGTCACTTTTCCTGCTTCTTCTGATTTTTTTCTTTTCTTTTTATATATATATATATATTACACACCACTTGAAAAGATTAAGATTCAAGATTCAAATTGAGGTCACTTGTGTTGGTAATCCCTAGTAAAACCAGTCGTTGTTGAGTCTGAAAAATGACACATTTTTGCTGTCCTTGTGTTAAAGGCCACAAGTTCAGATAATCTGAGCACAGGAAATATTGTACACAAGTAGCTGTTCTTTATCATTTTCTTACCCAGTGTACATAAACACTGCTTGTTATGTCTCCTACATATTTGTATACAAGCATCAACCTTGAGACAAAAAGACAAATGAGGTGTTTAATTCTTTAATGGGGTTGTTATTTTCAGGATTTTTCACATCCTTATGAGTTGACTGACTGGATCCAGGATTCAAGTAGCCAGTCGCTCGTTTAGTGTTTAATGCATCAACAACATATTGGACTGAGATTGATGGAAGAGCCGCAGGAAGGGACACCACCCACTGACAAGACATGCTGCTTTCATTTGTAAACACCACCATGATTACCACACCAAATGCTCCAGTTGTCAATTTATCATGTTTTCTCAATAATGCACAGATCACCCACTGTGTGTTGCGATGAGATATCTTTGTTGTGCATGATGCAGCTCGGACGCTATTGTCCCGCATCGAAATTAAACCCCAAACAACGTTGGTTAAACTCCCAACAGCAGCAGCCGTTTTCAAACGTGCAGAGAGAGCCTCATTTGTGTTTGTCACGGAAATGATGGCTCAGATGGCTCAGATCACCCACAGAGATACTGTTTGACTTCAGCTTTAGCTTTTTTTTTTTCTTTTTTGCTTGCTTGCTTGACATTTTCTCTGCATCTTCATTCTTGTTCTGCACACAGACCGATGGAGGCAGGCTGTTCAAAGATGTCAAAGCCTACTATGCAGCAGTGAAAGGTATGTTTGGACACCTGTTTTTCCCATAACCTCCAATGACCATGTACATAGCTGCAGTAGATTAGATTAACTCATATAAAATCAAATAACTAACTATTGCTTTGAGAGCAATAGCCACTGACTTGATTTGCCTAAGTGGTCATAATAAATCATGCACCAAACTGGAGAAAGCTGCACCCTCATGGATATTGATCAACAACCCTATCAACCCAAACAGATATAATATGGTCATTTTATGCTATGGGGCAGTGAAATCGTACTTATTGCCCATTTTAAGTGAGTAAAAATCATGAGTTACAAAAATGGAGCTTGAATTGTGCAGTATCACTTCAAAGTTTGCTGACGACTAGATTTTTGAAACCTCTCTTTTTGTCCAGGAGTAGCAAGTGAATAGGGAAGTGATTTTTTTTTTTTTCTTCTATTCTTAGACTTGTGCCTACTTTTGCAATTCTGTCTGTGTTGCCATGTTGTAAAAGAACAAATAAAAGCCTGCAGACACAGCAACGTATGTATGATTTTAATTTGCAAGATTAGCGTTGTCAGCCTTTCTTCTGAATTCTGAGCTCCTTGTCAGGAAACCAGTGTTGTTTTGACCTTCTTCGACGTAGGTGTAGCCTCGGTACCACAAACCCCCGAAAAACAATAAACCTCCACAATGCACTGCTGGTGCTGATGCCAGGCCGACTTGATTTTGCTAAAGGCCACATGTTGATCCTGGTTAAGATAATTGAGTTATCATTACATGTCATGGATTTCTTGTCTTTTTTTTCCCACAGCAATGCATGAGTCATCCAAGCGCCTGTCCCAGACGTTGAGAGATGTCTACGAATCGGACTGGAACGGAGGAGAAGACCTGTCTGTCATCGTTGAGGTAGGTAGTAGCTCGGGTAGTTGTGTGTTGTCTTTGCATGTGAACCAGACACCTAGTTAAAAATAGCTTGTGGTTTTGGGTAAAGACATTGTGCTGCGAAACAGCCGTTGCAATTGTTTTGATACATGTTGCCAACTTTTTACCCCCGTAGAGCGAGGACTTGCTGTGGAGCGACTATGAGGAGAAAGTGAATGACCAGATTGTCCGCACCATAGAGAACTACACTGGCCAGTTCCCCGAGGTCAAGGTAACCTGATGCTTTTCTGACTCCAACCACGAGTGGGGTGGCGGGGCTCAAAACACATCCAGCTATCTGTCCAAATGACACTGATTGGCCTAAAGGAGTCGCTATGATTAAAAGTCACAATTTCACACTTTGAAAGGCCATAATTACTACACCACTGGTCCATTTTTGATGAAATGATGATTCTTGTCACCGATTGGCCCAAGGGGTGCCCGCATCATTCGTGCTGGACGATGTGTTTGCTCGCTTAAAAACTACCCCCGTCTTTCAGGAACGAGTGGCTAAACGCGGCCGCAAACTCGTGGACTATGATTCGGCACGGCACCACTTGGAGGCGCTACAGAGCGCCAAGAAGAAGGACGATGGCAAGATAGCCAAGGTACTGTAGCCATTCAGGAACACACAGCACCACAGGCTGAAAACATACGGTGGCTTCTGTTGTAATGTTGTTGTCAAATCCTCTTCAAACGGACGTCTCTCCACCAGGCAGAGGAAGAGTTCAACAAAGCCCAGAACGTTTTTGAGGAAATCAACAAGGAGCTGAGGGAGGAGCTGCCCCTCCTCTATCAGAGGTAGGGTTGACCGACAACAGGAACATATGAACAAGACACCAGAGTGTGTTTCCACAATTGGCATGGTCACAACATGTTGTGACCTTATTGTCCAACAGATGACAAGGCATGGCTATTTTAAGACTGCTGATGCTGATCCAGAATGATCCTATCTGCTAATTTTCTTGAAAAGCTGACTTAGAATCAGCAAGATCAGTCTGATCCTGGATTCCAAAAACATGCATTATAAAATCTGTATAATTATGATCCAGATTAAAAGTTTTGAAAAAACTGGGCCCAGATGTGCATTGTTGGCTATTCTCATGATCGGGTCATATTTAGAGATGGAAATAACATAAATAGAGAAATCCCTCCAGAAGTATGTATTTACTCAAATATGTTTTGTTTTTTCCAGAAAGCTGTATGAGCTCAAAATACTTAGTTTAGAATTTAATCAAGTGGCTCATGTGGTTTCTGTCTTTCTGTAGCCGAATAGGCTGCTATGTGACAGTGTTCCAAAACATATCGAACCTGAGGGACGTCTTCTATAAGGAAATGAGTGTGGTAAGATATGACGGTGGACCAATAATATGAAGTTATCATGGTCTGAAAAATACCACCACAATTTGTGATATTCCAGTTTTGAATAGGAGTATTATGTATTCATGTGGCGAGTTGCTGATGCTTTGTATTGCAGCTGAACCATGACCTGTACAACGTGATGAAGAAACTGGAGACTCAACACTCAGGAAAAGCTTTCATCATCAAGGGTCTCAATAGGTAAGGTACTGTGTTGCACTGTTTTCGGTCGTTGTTGCAGTGTTTCCCACAGGAAATGTGGTGGCTAATGTGGTAGTGGCTGATCGAGCTAAACACACTTGACGTCTCCTATCTGCCATTTCTGTTCAGTATGCAAGGGTAACTAAATGTGATTAAATCAGTTTGCATTGGGTTTGAAAAGTTAAATTCTCTTTAGTGTAACAAAGTGTACCAGTACCTGCAGGGAGGGAGGCAGCGTGAAGTCATGGTTTTTCAATGGCATGAAGGAAATAATTTGAGGATCCTGATGGACTTACTTACTTGCTAATGTAAAGTACCAATGCTTTAGACAGGCTATGCTGATATCATGTCTTTAACGTTGACTTAAATTGTAACAATTTACAACGCTACCAAAATAATCTGCTCCTCATTGGTTGCAATGTCATTTTTGGCCAGCAGATGGTGCAGTTAGACCCTGTGTGGATTTTAGGTAGGGTGTTTTTTTGCCAAAGCGACACGCCTTGACTATAAAGTACTGTGGGAAAACCGGTTTACATTTTGCCAAGTGACACATGTACTTTTGTTTTTGTACAATGTAAAGTGAACTTGGCACTCTATTAACAATGTTGAAACTGTCACTTATTTAAAGGTAATCCATTACTTTCCTATAGAAATCCAATGCAATGGCAAGAATAGAAATTATGTTTTTTTGTTGTTGCCCCTGCCTTTCAAAAGCAAATGTGACTGGGTGTGTCCAAAACATAGATGGAGAATATGCAGATTATGTCTGTTATTGCATTTTGCTCTCTTGCTGTGTGCTCTGATGCCTGACACGTGGTTGGCTAATGGCTTGAATGATGGCAGGTCTGGAGGCTACCTGGCCAGGGACTACAAATAAAAACTAGCTCTTTTGGGGGGGGGGCTTTACAAAATGCTGTTTTGGAGTAAGTACTTGTTCATCTTTTTCTTTGCGTAGCACCAAGTCGAAGAAGAGGAAATCACTGGTTATCTCCAATCCCGTCCCCTGCAACACGGCCTTCCCAGCCGACCACGTCTCCATCCATGCCTCCAACCAGAATGGGAAAGACGTCGGGCCCTCTTCCCCTGACCCGCAAACTCAAAGCATCTCTGAAGAAACCAGCCTGCCAGAGGAGGACTCCAGCAGTGGTATCAACAGCGAATCCAAAGACGTCACCATGTCGGATTCGGACGATCTCGGCTCCAGTGGCACCAACACGCCCAAGAGGGAGTCCGTGTGCGACAGCGAGAGTGGCGACAGGAGCACAGGAAGCCAAAGCCTGGAGGAAGCGGATCCCGAGGTCGGCATGAACCAGTCTAATGACTCGGGGGTGGGAGTCCCAAAGTCTGAGGTTACAAGTCAGGAAGAGGTCCCTGGTCCTGGTCCCTCTGAGTCTGGAGATGGCGATGCCCCACAGAGTCCTGAACAGGAGGACGTAAATGATACACCGCCACAGGAGGTGAAGGCCAAACCGCCGCCGGTTCCTACCCCTCGCCTCTCCTTTCGCGCCTCAGACAGTCACTCCCTGCTCCCCGCTGAGGCCGACCAGGGGCAAGAGAAGAGCGAGGAAACGCCACAGGACCAGGAGACGACTGGGTCAGAAAATGACTCTGATTCCCAGAATCCACCTGGCTTCGTTTACAAGGTAAAATAGTTCAGTGAGTGTGCCAGTCAGGTCAAATAAAGTTAATTGATTAATAGTAAGGTTCAATACAGTTATATTTAGATTGAAGCTGCCGATAGCCGGTATTTTGTGCCAATATTCAATATCTTGAAATTATTCCAAATGTTTCCCCAGAATTGCATTCTTGGCAGGATGGAAACAGCATTTAGACCATCATGGGACACTAAAACTCTTCATTGAAACCCAGGATCATAATAAAAATAAAACCTTCATGCAATTCATTGTATTGAATCCAATTCAAATGTTACATCAGAGTCAGTTAAGGACTTCCCATTTAAAACCAGTGTAGTATTAATCAATTTTACAATAAATATGCAATCAAACTGCATCATATCTGTGATTTGTAATAATCCTAACTGATGTATTGTTCTAACCCTATTTGATAAGTTATCAACATGGACTCATTTCCTGTTGCCTTGAAAGATCCAAGGCAAATTCCCACCCCTAGTGTTACGTGGTTATATTGATGTGACCTGTCATTTTACACCAGGCGGTGGCGCTAGAGGGTCACGCAGCATCAGAAAGCGGCCTGCTGCAGTTTGAACAGGGAGACATCATCCTCATGCTCGCAGACACTCAGAAGGTTTGTGTGCCCACATATCTCACTCTGTAGAGCAGGAGAGCAGTAGTGGTTAGGATGCTGGAAGATGCAAAATTAAATGTCTTTTATTCTTTCGTCTCACTCTGCACCTGGGGATGTTTTTTTTTGTTCATGCCGATACATGAAAGAAGCATTTTTTTCTCACCTCAGCCTGTGGGTTTTTATACAAATGTTCGTGTGTGGGAAGTGCTGAACCAAACCACAGTTGAAGGAACACTCCACCCTAAAACACTCGAGCCCTGTTAGAAATGCCCATTAGCGATGTACATTTCTGTGTCTGTTTTGATGTTTGTTGGTGTATGTGGCAAAATGTAGAACAGGGGTCCTTAAACTATGGCATATCAAGGACCCCCAAATAGATAGAGTTTAGACCCAGAACCCACATTTGATAGGATTTTTGTCCTAAGGAGCCACATCTGACTACTTGTTGTGTTTCGATCTCGCAACAGGAGGGCTTTGTGAAGGGGATCAGGGAGGAGAGCTGGACCCAGCACAGGGATCTAGAAAATCACTCCGGGATCTTCATGGAAAAACTCATTCAGCCCGTCGATGCAGAATGAGGCAATACTCACTCACTCCTTCCCTTGATGCATTTCTTCTACCAGCGAGCTGTTGGTGACTCACACTCACACACACACACACACACACACACACACACACACACAGGGAGTGAACCCATATGTTTTGGGCGCAGAAGCTGTACAAACAGATGAGCACAGGTCCCACGTGGTTGCTCACATGCTATGATGTTGCAACTCGTTGGACAACACCGATGGAGTTTTTTAGAACATTTTGTGAGACCAGAATGAATTGTTAACAAATGGTTTGTTTTTTATGTGTTATTTGCAGTATTTTGGTCTGTGTTTGCATTTTCAAAGTCTTCCCTATGAAACACTGTGAAACAAAATATGTCTTTTTTTATACTCATGTGTAAAGATTCCTAATAAAGTTCTAAGTAAATGATCAGAGGGTGTTGTTGTTTAAGGGATTCTGACATCAAATCATGAGTTTGACTTGTGTCTGAAAGTGAGTTGAAAGAAGCGTTCACTAAACTGATCATATAGCAGGTTAATAGGACATTTCTGTGCTTATTACCTTACTTCCCAGCATGCATTGTTCAGATAAAGTTACAGGATAGAGAGTATACACAACAGCGAGTGTTACTACATCAGAGCAACTGATGACCTCTGACCTCACTATGCAGTGCTGTTTCAGTACACCTGCAATTTCAAGGCAGCAAGGGAGCATTACAAGCTTGAAAGTGGGTGGCCATTTATATAGGAACAAGGAATTGATGAAGATATCCCAAATAAAGAACATGCACAAATGATATATGCTCATTGTTTAGCTAACAAAAGGTCTTCCACGTAAAACCCAATGCCCGACTTCTGCACCGTCATAGGAATTAACTTTATTTGCTTTTAATCTAAATCTGTCAAAGTGCGACAGACATTGCCAAAGAGCGTTTCCCAGAAAGTATCCGACTTCAAGGCAAGAAACCATCCTCTATGTGGGCTGTGCTGTCTTGCTAAATAGCTTGGGGGGAGGGGGAAAAAAGTTGGAATGAAAAAGCGCCTGGGGTTTCCTCCGTTCATGGCTCTCTGTTAAACACTGAAATCATTTAGCGCCATTCCCGATCAGTGAAGTCACCACAGTGACAGCGGGACTTTGTGCAATTCTGGGCTGACTCTGGTTCGTCTCCTCTTTGCCATTGATTCCTGGTAGGAGAGCATGATGTGTCACATTTCATAATAACCGAAGGAGTGAAGTCAAGTTTCTCTGATAGCTGTTGCGAGATAACATCCGGATATCAAGTGTACTGAGCAGTTTACAGCAACTTCCGTGGCCTGTGGTCTGATTTAGAGCTGACTTGTTAGTGCAAGCCAGGGGAGGAAAAAAAATAGATCTTTCTGGAAATAATTTTACCCAAACACAATACTAAGTTAGTTACAGGAAGCCTTTTCGGGTGGATATAGGCACGGCTGCCTGTTGATAAGCTTATCAACTTTCTTGCTAATTCTTATCAACAAAGGAATAATGAAGTAATCATTCACCAATGGTGGCGGTGTTTCCCTGCTATAAATTTTCATTTAGCTTCATTTCCCCTCCCTTTTCTCCATCGTCTGAACGGAGAATTGAGGAACTTGGGAGTACAAGTGACAAGACAATTTACTGTGGGCGTGATGGAGCAACGTGGCTATTTAGTCTAGAATAACATCCTTCATCTGCAGTAGCAATAACATTGTGTTTGTGTTCACACCCAGCAGTCACATACAGGTCACGGTGAGAATTCAGCCGGACTATTTTTCAAGCAACCTCTGGGAATACACACTTCCAGGGACCGTGACGGGACGGGACACACGGCGAACACACAAATCCCCCTAGTAACTTGTTATTTATAGCATTAAAGCTCCATTGCCGAGAGGTTAATATTGAAATGTGATAGTCACATTGGAAGACGCTAGGTTCTGGGCTCCGAACCAAAAACACAATGTATTGTTACTTGTTACTCAATGAGGGGCCCTTTTTTCTGTGCGAGAAAACCCTTAGAGGGGCCTTTTCACCCTCGTGCTGCTCTGCTTGTTTGCGGTGTGAGTTTTTCCTTTGCCGGCCCTTCGGGGGAAAAGGGCGCGTAGGCTGCACAGGCCCCAACTGTTGTATTAGCGTTAGGGTCCATTAAGAAAAGTGGGGTTTGCACTGACAAGGCATGATAGATAAACTCAGAGAGGGTCCCTGGGAGACCCAACCGCTGCTCAGTCACATTCCTTGCCTTTAGATTCTGGTTAAAGTTCGCGTAGATGAGGCGCGGGGGCCAGTTGGAGATGCTGCAGCCTTTTTGTATGCAGATTTACACTTCTGAGGCCCGGTCTCATGTGCTGTCATCTGTTCATGGTTGAAATGATTTACGCTTTCTCCTGATTTCCTCCCCCTACCGTACACATCGGTCTGTCAGTAAGTGCGTTCTCGCCAGCAAAACGAAAAAGTTCGTCCAAGCTTTTGATGGTTTTCGCAGATCACATACCTGCACTCCAAGGAGACTGGAACTCTGCGGTGACAACTGATTGTAGAAATATAAACCTATCCTAGATAACTTGTTGATGTGATACTTGGTTGATCCCTGCAGGGAAATTTCTCTTTTCTCTCCCCCCGAATCTACCAGGAGGTCAGAGGTCAGGGTCAGCTAGAGAGCAACAACCCTGGAGTTGGTAGGGATTCAATGTGTTGCTCGGGGACACTGAACTTGAATTGGTGTTTACAATGAGGACTGTGATGAGGGAAATGCT